>JAPXFY010004388.1:0-18143 GCA_030674185.1 Monoplex corrugatus | reverse complement strand
AACTACTTCCATTAACACTGCTGCCACACAAGACTGAAACATTCTTTCATTGAACACTTTAGGGAGAGTGCACCGTTCCCAGAAGTACTCGCAATACCGGGTGTCGATGGTGGAGTGGATGGAGCAAGCCCCTATTCCATCTCCCAGTTCCAAAATCAATTAATATATGGTGCCCGGGTAGGGCACGTATCAGATATAAACTGATAAGAACAGATTTTTTCTTTCGAAAAGGTTTATTGTCACATTGTTTCCATTGTTCTCTTTTCAATATCCATTTTTTTCCTTATACATCACATTTTTTTTTTTTTTTCACATATCTTAAAACAACAAAAGGACATTATTTACAGTTTAAAATCAGTTGTGTTATTGTGTTGTGTAAAAGTCCATGTATGTTGCGTGTGTTGTTTTAAGGAAGATAAAATGGATTAAAATAAATAGAAATACAAATACAAACAATAAAACAATAAAACAATAAAAATGCCAAATAAAACATCTCTTGTACGGATCGAGGGTGAGTCCCTATCAAGAGTGTCCATTCACTCCAGGTCTCCAGAACAGGCACCAGACTCCTCGCTTCCAGTGCCCAGTGGAGATCCCCTCTCCTCCGGCCCGCTGGCCCGCTGTTCCCGTAGCCAGAGTGGTGAGGGTGCATCTACGGGCGGCCAGGTGCTGGTGGCGGCCGGGACCTTCTCCCGTGTGACCCCGGCCCCCCCATCCCGAATAAGGGACGTGCGGCCCACCCTGCAGCGTTGATGTTATTCTTTGCTCGCACGCGTGGAGGGGGACCGTCACGCGTTTCCCCACCAGCAGGTTTCTGGTGGCCCAGATGGCATCCTTTATATGGTTGAGGGTGAGCCAGAGCGAGGCAAAATGTGGGGTGTCAACTCCTTCAAGCCCTGACCCACCCCCAGGATGGCGAGCTTATAGTCCACCTGGGCCCGACCCGCCGGCAGGCACGGGAAAAACAGGGGGCCGGTCTTGGCCCACAGGTCCCGCGCAGCGCCGCACTCCCAGAGCAGATGTTGAACGGTCTCTCCGGGGAAACCACATCCGGACCGTGGGCAGGTGGAGTTTTTGGCCATGCCTCTGGAGTGCATGACCGCCCTGACCGGGTGGATCTCATGGGCCACCATCCACGACAAGTCCTTCAGCCTGTTCTGGAGAGCTGGGTGGGCTGCGTTCTTCCAACAGTTTTGGCCTCACCTAGTGTGAGGCCTGGAACCGGACACACCGATTCCGATCCTGCACAAGAGAGATGAGAGACTTATGATTTGTTAAAACAGTGACATCTTGATTCTCTAAATCATGTCTTTTTAAAAAGGTTTTAATAAAACAATATTCTTGTGGAAGGTTAAAAGACACTGGGACAGTCAGATCGACAGGTAAAACTTTCAAGCTACGCAGATACGACCCCATCCAGAATCTGACCATTGCTGCAGTTTTGTTTTCTCTGGAGGGGTTTATTGCATATTTAAAATGCAGTGCTGTGAATCTACTTGCTAAAAACAGATGGGGGTCGGGGAGGCCTTTCCCTCCATTCTCTTTCCTCTTCTTCACCACTTCTCTTTTCAGGCGCTCCCATTTTGACCCCCAGAAGAAATAAAACACTGCCCTCTCGACTGTCAGGAGGAAGAGCCTTGGTGGCCTAAACACAGAGCAAAGCAATAAAAACAAGGGTAAGATCACAGCTTTATAAATTAAAATTTCCCTTCCAATGTCAGCGTCCGTAGTCTCCAAAAGCCCAGTCGTTGTCTAACTTTCCCTACCATTTCTGTCCAATTTCCTTGTCCACCCCCCTCTTTGTCAAACTTTACTCCTAAAATCCTAATGTCAGTTTCCTTAAAATTCACGTCTAGTCCTGTCGTGTCTATGTCACCCCATGGTCCAAAAAGCTGGGCCTCGGACTTGTTTCTGTTTAGTTTTGCTCCAGAGGCTCGCCCGTATTGGTCAGTCAGGTCAAGTGCTCTCTGTACTGATAAAAGGTCAGTTGTTAAAATTGTCACATCGTCCATTATATAAAACACATTTTAAGTCCGTCAGTCCTTTTGTGCCTGGAATTCTCAGTCCTTTGATCCATTGTCCCTTCTCAAGAGCTGTGCCAGTGGTTCGATGCAAACCACAACAGGAGCGGAGATAACGGACACCCTTGACGGACGCCACTGCATACAGTTACTGCTTTTGTCAAGTGCCCATTTATAAGAATTCTGCTGGTTATGTCTTTATACAGCATCCCCACCCACTTTAGAACCCTCCCTGGCAGCCCCAATTTTTCCAGTACCTGAAACAGGTACTGGTGCGAGACTCGGTCAAATGCTTTCTCAAAGTCTAAATTTAGAACTATAAGCCGATTGTTTCTGTCTCTCGCATAACAGATTGCGTCTCTTATCAAAATCAGGCTGTCCGTGATCTTCCTCCCTGGCACAGCGCACGCTTGATCGGGTGAATCACGTCCTCTAAAATTCTTGACATACGACTAGCTAAAAGTTTACTAAAAATTTACAGTCAACATTTAAAAGAGTGATTGGTCTCCAATTTTTTAAGTCTGCTTTGTCTCCTTTCTTGTGTAAAAGTGATACTATCCCTGATCTAAAACTGTCGGTAATATGTCCAGTCTGTCAAACTCTTTAAAAACGGTCAATAGGTTGTGTGCTAAATGTCCCAGAATGTTTCATAAAATTCCAGGGGAAGTCCATCCATCCCTGGGGACTTCCCCTTTTTAAAACCCTTTCTACATTCTGTCAACTCGAGAACCGTAAAATCCTGTGTTAAAAAGGCACACTCCTTATCAATTTTTTTTCTAAAAGGCTTAGCATTTCTCTTACTGCATCATCTTGCACTATTTTTTCATTGTATAACTCAGAGAAGAAATGTTCCACTTGCTTTAAAATTCCCTCTGTATCTTTCACTTCTTCCCCACCTGTCTTTAATTTTGTTATTCCCCCACCTTTTGTTATAATCTTTTTAAAAAAATAGCGTGTACATTTTTCACCTTCTTCCAACTCTTGTTCTTTACTTCTAAGTATTACTCCTTTACTTTTTTCTTGTTCGTAAGCAGACATTACTCTTTTGATTTCATTTATTTCTTACTAAAATCAAACCATTGTTTAAAAGATTAAAATATCGTTGTAACCTCTTTTGCAGCCCCACGATGCACCTCTTTTCCTTTTTTCTCTTCTCTTTGCCCTTGTTCTAAAAAACGTCTGAGTCCTACCCTTCACCATTTCCCACCACAGTGCTTGTGAGTCAAAGAAGTCCTGGAGAGTCTGCCATTGGCTAAACTGCTCCCTGTATTCTTTGACTATCTCCTCATCCTGCAACAGGGAGCAGTTTAGTTTCCACATCCCTCTGCCTACTGTCACGTCCGTGGTTAGTGTTAGGGTGCAGGATAGCATTGCGTGATCAGAAAAGTAAACGGGAGTCAATCTAGCATCAGTTGGCGGGCATTCACGTGTAAAACATAAGTCAATACGAGAGGCTTTGGTGCCATCACCACTGATCCAGGTGAAACCCTCCTCTCTTAGATGCAGACTTTTAAAACAGTCAACTAGTTTAAAATCTCTGACTAAGCTTTGCAATAAAACTGATGTTTTGTCCACTTTAAAATCTCCCCGTTCTTTTCCTATCTGCTCTAGTTAAAACACAGTTAAAATCCCCTGCTACTACCAGAGGAGCCCTCCCCAGCATGTGGGGCTGCAAAGTCCTCTAAAAGCTCATACCTTTCGTTTTTCCCGTAAAACCATATACATTGCACACTTTAAAATCCCTTCCTAAAAAAGTCATGTTTGCTAAAAGTGCCCGTCCGTCCCTCACCACTGTGCTGCCCTTTACCAAGATATTTGGATTTTTAATCAGTATAGCGACTCCATCGTTTCGATTAAGATTTGACCCACTCCATATTGAGGGTCCAGAGGTCCACATCTCTTCCCATTTCCTGTACTGAGTTAAAAAGGGCAAAGCACACTCTTGTAATAAAAACATATCTGAATTACATGATTTTAGAAAGGTAAAAATGCTCTGTGCTCGAGACGTGGACCTCACACTTCTCACATTGATAGTCGAGATTGTGAGGGCCATAAGCAGTATTAAATAGAAAGGCATGAAGCTTAAAACATACATTTTAAAAGGTTACAATTTTAAAAAATATAAATCATAGTATTCCCTGTGTCTCCTGCCTCTCCCCTCTCCCATGGGGACTGGGTTCAGGGGGCAAGAGCTTGACACCTCAGGATCCACAGAGCTGAACTCTTGTGACTCTTTCGGTGTCGATGTTCTCAGCTTGAAGTGCAGGAAAGAAACTTCATTGGGGGATTCTGAGGGCCACATGCGGTCCAGATCTTCCGGGGAGGAACTATCCAGCCGATGTGTGGCCCTCGGCCTTTTCTCCACTGTTATACACAGAGGAGATCCCGCAGTTCTCTTCTGCACTTGAGCATTTGGGAGTGAAGATTCAATTCATTCCCACTGGAGGGCATACTCACCTCCGAGACGGTATTGAGGGAGGAAACCGTTTCGTCCTCTCCGTTTTCTATTTCTTTGCCTTTGTCTTGCCGGGAGTGGTTTCCTCCCCTGTTCCGTTTCCATTTGTGACTCCGCCCCTGTGGCCGCCCCACTTCCTCTTTCCTGACCAATCCCTGAGGCTGGCTGGGAATTTGAAATTCCCGCCAAAACCTCTGGGATCACCTCCTCCTTCCTTTGTTCTTCCTTTGTTCTGTTTGTGGGGCGGCCATTTTGTTGCTTTTAGTTTGTTGGCAAAACTTTTCGGGCAATCTCTGTAGAGATGGGATGACTCCCCACAAAGGTTGCACTTTCTGCCATTGTGGCACTCTTCAAAGGTGTGCCCAATCTCTCTACACTTTCTGCAAATTATTTCCTGACATGCCTCGGCGAGATGTCCAAGTTTACCACACTTGCGGCATAGCTTGGGCATCCCTTGGTAGTGAATGTAGCCTCTATTCTCCCCCAACACAATCATTGATGGTATTTGACTCAGGCCATGGTAGCTGTTGGATCTGCCCATTGTTGTATGGGCACTCTCCACGCACAGCTCCAGATACCGTCTTCGTCTAAAACCTTGACTGGTTGTCCGCGAATAGAGCAATATCTGCCAACCACACAACAATGTCTTCTCCACTCACAGTTTCATTAAACATCCTGACAATCACAACTTTCAGTGAATTATCAGTCAGCTTTTCCACTGTGAACATGGAGAAATGGCTTTGCATGTTTCAAACCGAGACCAGAAAGTATTCAGCAGATAGCGGATGTAAAACTTACATCAAAACCCCGATTTTGGGGCAGAGTCAACAAACAGTTTATATCCATTGCTTTAAAACCTAGAGTCTGTTGGATGTACTTCCGTGAAAAATCCAATCTAGAACAAGTTAGGAGGGGTACCATCCTCTTTTGGCTTGAAATTAAAACGCACGCTGTGGTGCCTCCTCATGCCGGCACGAGCAGCCGACATGTTGGAGGCACCACAGCCCGCTGCGGCTAAAATCCAAACAATAAATACACAATAATAAATAAATTAAAACCGCTTACCTAAAACCAAAGATTCCTCGCAGAAACGAGTCGTCAATAAAAAAGCGCTTGTCACTGTACCTCCTGAAGGGTGTATGTCCGTGTGACAAGCAACACACGAGACCAAGTCCAACAAGAGGCGATCGCAGTCTCAACCGTCGACCAGACCACTTGATCTTAGCCAAAAGGCCGAGAAGCGATGCCGGACCGACGCCGAGGCGGGGGAGCCGGCAAAGGCCACGCCCACCTGGGCTGCGGCGAGAGGGTCTAAGGTCGCCAACACACAAGCTCAGCGATTGGTTGACACCAAAAATGGATCACAACAGAGTGCACAACACGACACTTTTGGAGTGCGACCTGGGATTTTGGATCATCCACATTCTGCCCTAAAAGTGAGCAGGCAGACCAAAGCGTACGCCGTAGAGACTTGAAACTCTGACGGGATGGTAGTACCCGCCCCGATTCTACATCATCACCAAGGCTCGCCCCGGTCGGCCCCAAGGTGGCGCTGCAGCGATCAAAAGTACGAAATGGCTCGTAACTCCTGAACCGTCCGTCGCAGACCCAAGTGTCTTACATCACCGGAATCCTTGGCTCGGGCCGAACAAGACGCACGCCTCGGATTCGATGGTCGCGCTGGCGAGATTTTCGGGTATTTGGGATTTTCTGAAAAACCTACTTTTGCACACTAGTCCTAGGTCTTTTGCCCGATCTGACCCAAACCGGCGCAGAAAGATTCTCTGGAGTCTGACTGCCAAGAGTGACGGGGAAAAAAGTCGGAATTTCGATTCACGTTGGCGACGGGACGCCAAAACGTTGGGAGTGGGCGAGGCGGGCTTTACTTAAATGGCTATAACTCTCCAACGGAATGAGACAATTACACCCAAGTCGGTACACCCGTGTACGGGCTCAGCCTGTGGTCAGGTGAAAAGGGATGTGGCGACTGGCCACTTGGTGGCGCTGTAAACGGACAAAACAACAACATGAATACGGCCACAGGCGATTGTTTATCACCTGATTTTTCACACATGCACAAGGTAGTCATACCAGATGATAGCGCTCCTCATTCTGAACAACTTTGCCTCTAGGACCACTGCTGTCACTCAGATCGTTCGTTCAATATTGGAGATTATTTGAAAAATGACATAAATAAAATAAAATAGAAGAACAATTTTTTTGTTTAAAACATACTTTCGCAGACTGCTCCTAGGTTGCTTTATATCTCTGGATCAAGCACTGCAGTTCAATTCTCTAGACTTCCTAGGTCATCAGAAGAAGAAATACAAAGGGGAACTTTAACAATCTGCTCTTTTAACCAGTGTGTCGAGGGGAGAGCGCGAACGCAGTCCCCCACTACCATAAATTATGCAGTCGAGATTCCCACATTTGGGGAATTCGCAGGGGTCAGCACAACCGGAGTGCAATGGCCGAGCCTCGCCCTGGGTGAACCACCTTCCTGATCATGGTGTCTCCCCTGCCAGGTAAGTATGAATTCCCAGGCTTCCAGTCAGAGGCACCCTGTCCCTCTTCGCAATCCTCACCAACGGTTGGACAATCAAGAACACACCTGATTCCACTCATCAGCTGGTTAGTAAAGACTCGAAGAGATAAGAGAGACATCAAAACTGTGCAGTGACGGGTATTTGTTGTTGTTGTTATGTGCTATATAAATAAACTTGCCTTGCCAAGAACAGAGATGTTTTTTTGTTTTTGTTTTTCACACCACCATTCCACCTTTGCCAGTAGAGTACACGATCAGCTACAACACCCATACACACACACTACTTCCATTAACACCTGCTGCCACACAAGACTGAAACATTTCTTTCATTGAACACTTTAGGAGAGTGCACCGTTCCCAGAAGTACTGCAATACCGGGTCGATGCGTGGAGTGGATGGAGCAAGCCCCTATTCCATCTCCCAGTTCCAAAAATCAATTTAATATATGGTGCCCGGGTAGGGCACGTATCAGATATTAAACTGATAAGAACAGATTTTTCTTTCGAAAAGGTTTATTGTCACATTGTTTCCATTGTTCTCTTTCAATATCCATTTTTTCCTTATACATCACATTTTTTTTTTTTTTCACATATCTTAAAACAACAAAAGGACATTATTTACAGTTTAAAATCAGTTGTGTTATTGTGTTGTGTAAAAGTCCATGTATGTTGGCGTGTGTTGTTTTAAAGGAAGATAAAATGGATTAAAATAAATAGAAATACAAATACAAAACAATAAAACAATAAAACAATAAAATATGCCAAATAAAACATCTCTTGTACAGGATCGAGGGTGAGTCCCTATCAAGAGTGTCCATTCACTCCAGGTCTCCAGAACAGGCACCAGACTCCTCGCTTCCAGTGCCCAGTGGAGATCCCCTCTCCTCCGGCCCGCTGGCCCGCTGTTCCCGTAGCCAGAGTGGTGAGGGTGCATCTACGGGCGGCCAGGTGCGGTGGCGGCCGGGACCTTCTCCGTGTGACCCCGGCCCCCCCATCCGAATAACGACGTGCGGCCCACCCTGCAGCGTTGATGTTATTCTTTGCTCGCACGCGTGGAGGGGGACCGTCACGCGTTTCCCCACCAGCAGGTTTCTGGTGGCCCAGATGGCATCCTTTATATGGTTGAGGGTGAGCCAGAGCGAGGCAAATGTTGGTGGTGTCAACTCCTTCAAGCCCTGACCCACCCCCAGGATGGCGAGCTTATAGTCCACCTGGGCCCGACCCGCCGGCAGGCACGGGAAAAACAGGGGGCCGGTCTTGGCCCACAGGTCCCGCGCAGCGCCGCACTCCCAGAGCAGATGTTGAACGGTCTCCGGGGAACCACATCCGGACCGTGGGCAGGTGGAGTTTTTGGCCATGCCTCTGGAGTGCATGACCGCCCTGACCGGGAGGATCTCATGGGCCACCATCCACGACAAGTCCTTCAGCCTGTTCTGGAGAGCTGGGTGGGCTGCGTTCTTCCAAACAGTTTTGGCCTCACCTAGTGTGAGGCCTGGAACCGGACACACCGATTCCCGATCCTGCACAAGAGAGATGAGAGACTTATGATTTGTTAAAACAGTGACATCTTGATTCTCTAAATCATGTCTTTTTAAAAAGGTTTTAATAAAACAATATTCTTGTGGAAGGTTAAAAGACACTGGGACAGTCAGATCGACAGGTAAAACTTTCAAGCTACGCAGATACGACCCCATCCAGAATCTGACCATTGCTGCAGTTTTGTTTTCTCTGGAGGGGTTTATTGCATATTTAAAATGCAGTGCTGTGAATCTACTTGCTAAAAACAGATGGGGGTCGGGGAGGCCTTTCCCTCCATTCTCTTTCCTCTTCTTCACCACTTCTCTTTTCAGGCGCTCCCATTTTGACCCCCAGAAGAAATAAAACACTGCCCTCTCGACTGTCAGGAGGAAGAGCCTTGGTGGCCTAAACACAGAGCAAAGCAATAAAAACAAGGGTAAGATCACAGCTTTATAAATTAAAATCTTCCCTTCCAATGTCAGCGTCCGTAGTCTCCAAAAGCCCAGTCGTTGTCTAACTTTCCCTACCATTTCTGTCCAATTTCCTTGTCCACCCCCCTCTTGTCAAACTTTACTCCTAAAATCCTAATGTCAGTTTCCTTAAAATTCACGTCTAGTCCTGTCGTGTCTATGTCACCCCATGGTCCAAAAAGCTGGGCCTCGGACTTGTTTCTGTTTAGTTTTGCTCCAGAGGCTCGCCCGTATTGGTCAGTCAGGTCAAGTGCTCTCTGTACTGATAAAAGGTCAGTTGTTAAAATTGTCACATCGTCCATATATAAAACACATTTTAAGTCCGTCAGTCCTTTTGTGCCTGGAATTCTCAGTCCTTTGATCCATTGGTCCCTTCTCAAGAGCTGTGCCAGTGGTTCGATGCAAACCACAAACAGGAGCGGAGATAACGGACACCCTTGACGGACGCCACTGCATACAGTTACTGCTTTTGTCAATGCCCATTTATAAGAATTCTGCTGGTTATGTCTTTATACAGCATCCCCACCCACTTTAGAACCCTCCCTGGCAGCCCCAATTTTTCCAGTACCTGAAACAGGTACTGGTGCGAGACTCGGTCAAATGCTTTCTCAAAGTCTAAATTTAGAACTATAAGCCGATTGTTTCTGTCTCTCGCATAACAGATTGCGTCTCTTATCAAAATCAGGCTGTCCGTGATCTTCCTCCCTGGCACAGCGCACGCTTGATCCGGGTGAATCACGTCCTCTAAAATTCTTGACATACGACTAGCTAAAAGTTTACTAAAAAATTTACAGTCAACATTTAAAAGAGTGATTGGTCTCCAATTTTTTAAGTCTGCTTTGTCTCCTTTCTTGTGTAAAAGTGATACTATCCCTGATCTAAAACTGTCGGGTAATATGTCCAGTCTGTCAAACTCTTTAAAAACGGTCAATAGGTTGTGTGCTAAAATGTCCCAGAATGTTTCATAAAATTCCAGGGGAAGTCCATCCATCCCTGGGGACTTCCCCTTTTTAAAACCCTTTCTACATTCTGTCAACTCGAGAACGTAAAATCCTGTGTTAAAAAGGCACATCCTTATCAATTTTTGTTTCTAAAAGGCTTAGCATTTCTCTTACTGCATCATCTTGCACTATTTTTTCATTGTATAACTCAGAGAAGAAATGTTCCACTTGCTTTAAAATTCCCTCTGTATCTTTCACTTCTTCCCCACCTGTCTTTAATTTTGTTATTCCCCCACCTTTTGTTATAATCTTTTTAAAAAAATAGCGTGTACATTTTTCACCTTCTTCCAACTCTTGTTCTTTACTTCTAAGTATTACTCCTTTACTTTTTTCTTGTTCGTAAGCAGACATTACTCTTTTGATTTCATTTATTTCTTTACTAAAATCAAGACCATTGTTTAAAAGATTAAAATATCGTTGTAACCTCTTTTGCAGCCCCACGATGCACCTCTTTTCCTTTTTTCTCTTCTCTTTGCCCTTGTTTCTAAAAAACGTCTGAGTCCTACCCTTCACCATTTCCCACCACAGTGCTTGTGAGTCAAAGAAGTCCTGGAGAGTCTGCCATTGGCTAAACTGCTCCCTGTATTCTTTGACTATCTCCTCATCCTGCAACAGGGAGCAGTTTAGTTTCCACATCCCTCTGCCTACTGTCACGTCCGTGGTTAGTGTTAGGGTGCAGGATAGCATTGCGTGATCAGAAAAGTAAACGGGAGTCAATCTAGCATCAGTTGGCGGGCATTCACGTGTAAAAACATAGTCAATACGAGAGGCTTTGGTGCCATCACCACTGATCCAGGTGAAACCCTCCTCTCTTAGATGCAGACTTTAAAACAGTCAACTAGTTTAAAATCTCTGACTAAGCTTTGCAATAAAACTGATGTTTTGTCCACTTTAAAATCATCCCCGTTCTTTTCCTATCTGCTCTAGTTAAAACACAGTTAAAATCCCCTGCTACTACCAGAGGAGCCCTCCCCAGCATGTGGGGCTGCAAGTCCTCTAAAAGCTCATACCTTTCGTTTTTTCCCGTAAAACCATATACATTGCACACTTTAAAATCCCTTCCTAAAAAAGTCATGTTTGCTAAAAGTGCCCGTCCGTCCCTCACCACTGTGCTGCCCTTTACCAAGATATTTGGATTTTTAATCAGTATAGCGACTCCATCGTTTTCGATTAAGATTTGACCCACTCCATATTGAGGGTCCAGAGGTCCACATCTCTTCCCATTTCCTGTACTGAGTTAAAAAGGGCAAAGCACACTCTTGTAATAAAAACATATCTGAATTACATGATTTTAGAAAGGTAAAAATGCTCTGTGCTCGAGACGTGGACCTCACACTTCTCACATTGATAGTCGAGATTGTGAGGGCCATAAGCAGTATTAAATAGAAAGGCATGAAGCTTAAAACATACATTTTAAAAGGTTACAATTTTAAACAAATAAAATCATAGTATTCCCTGTGTCTCCTGCCTCTCCCCTCTCCCATGGGGACTGGGTTCAGGGGGCAAGAGCTTGACACCTCAGGATCCACAGAGCTGAACTCTTGTGACTCTTTCGGTGTCGATGTTCTCAGCTTGAAGTGCAGGAAAGAAACTTCATTGGGGATTCTGAGGGCCACATGCGGTCCAGATCTTCCGGGGAGGAACTATCCAGCCGATGTGTGGCCCTCGGCCTTTTCTCCACTGTTATACACAGAGGAGATCCCGCAGTTCTCTTCTGCACTTGAGCATTTGGGAGTGAAGATTCAACTTCATTCCCACTGGAGGGCATACTCACCTCCGAGACGGTATTGAGGGAGGAAACCGTTTCGTCCTCTCCGTTTCTATTTCTTTGCCTTTGTCTTGCCCGGGAGTGGTTTCCTCCCCCTGTTCCGTTTCCATTTGTGACTCCGCCCCTGTGGCCGCCCCACTTCCTCTTTCCTGACCAATCCCTGAGGCTGGCTGGGAATTTGAAATTCCCGCCAAAACCTCTGGGATCACCCCTCCTTCCTTTGTTCTTCCCTTTGTTCTGTTTGTGGGGCGGCCATTTTGTTGCTTTTAAGTTTGTTGGCAAAACTTTTCGGGCAATCTCTGTAGAGATGGGATGACTCCCCACAAAGGTTGCACTTTCTGCCATTGTGGCACTCTTCAAAGGTGTGCCCAATCTCTCTACACTTTCTGCAAATTATTTCCTGACATGCCTCGGCGAGATGTCCAAGTTTACCACACTTGCGGCATAGCTTGGGCATCCCTTGGTAGTGAATGTAGCCTCTATTCTCCCCCAACACAATCATTGATGGTATTTGACTCAGGCCATGGTAGCTGTTGGGATCTGCCCATTGTTGAAATGGGCACTCTCCACGCACAGCTCCAGATACCGTCTTCGTCTAAAACCTTGACTGGTTGTCCGCGAATAGAGCAATATCTTGCCAACCACACAACAATGTCTTCTCCACTCACTGTTTCATTAAACATCCTGACAATCACAACTTTCAGTGAATTATCAGTCAGCTTTTCCACAGTGAACATGGAGAAATTGGCTTTGCATGTTTCAAACCGAGACCAGAAAAGTATTCAGCAGATTAGCGGATGTAAAACTTACATCAAAACCCGATTTTGGGGCAGAGTCAACAACAGTTTATATCCATGCTTTAAAACCAGAGTCTGTTGGATGTACTTCCGTGAAAAATCCAATCTAGAACAAGTTAGGAGAGTACCATCCTCTTTTGGCTTGAAATTAAAACGCACGCTGTGGTGCCTCCTCATGCCGGCACGAGCAGCCGACATGTTGGAGGCACCACCAGCCCGCTGCGGCTAAAATCCAAACAATAAATACACAATAATAAATAAATTAAAACCTGCTTACCTTAAAACCAGAAGATTCCTCGCAGAACGAGTCGTCAATAAAAAAGCCGCTTGTCACTGTACCTCCTGAAGGGTGTATGTCCCGTGTGACAAGCAACACACGAGACCAAGTCCAACAAGAGGCGATCGCAGTCTCAACCGTCCGACCAGACCACTTGATCTTAGCCAAAAGGCCGAGAAGCGATGCCGGACCGACGCCGAGGCGGGGGAGCCGGCAAAGGCCACGCCCACCTGGGCTGCGGCGAGAGGGTCTAAGGTCGCCAACACACAAGCTCAGCGATTGGTTGACACCAAAAATGGATCACAACAGAGTGCACAACACGACACTTTTGGAGTGCGACCTGGGATTTTGGATCATCCACATTCTGCCCTAAAAGTGAGCAGGCAGACCAAAGCGTACGCCGTAGAGACTTGAAACTCTGACGGGATGGTAGTACCCGCCCCGATTCTACATCATCACCAAGGCTCGCCCCGGTCGGCCCCAAGGTGGCGCTGCAGCGATCAAAAGTACGAAATGGCTCGTAACTCCTGAACCGTCCGTCGCAGACCCAAGTGTCTTACATCACCGGAATCCTTGGCTCGGGCCGAACAAGACGCACGCCTCGGATTCGATGGTCGCGCTGGCGAGATTTTCGGGTATTTGGGATTTTCTGAAAAACCTACTTTTGCACACTAGTCCTAGGTCTTTTGCCCGATCTGACCCAAACCGGCGCAGAAAGATTCTCTGGAGTCTGACTGCCAAGAGTGACGGGGAAAAAAGTCGGAATTTCGATTCACGTTGGCGACGGGACGCCAAAACGTTGGGAGTGGGCGAGGCGGGCTTTACTTAAATGGCTATAACTCTCCAACGGAATGAGACAATTACACCCAAGTCGGTACACCCGTGTACGGGCTCAGCCTGTGGTCAGGTGAAAAGGGATGTGGCGACTGGCCACTTGGTGGCGCTGTAAACGGACAAAACAACAACATGAATACGGCCACAGGCGATTGTTTATCACCTGATTTTTCACACATGCACAAGGTAGTCATACCAGATGATAGCGCTCCTCATTCTGAACAACTTTGCCTCTAGGACCACTGCTGTCACTCAGATCGTTCGTTCAATATTGGAGATTATTTGAAAAATGACATAAATAAAATAAAATAGAAGAACAATTTTTTTGTTTAAAACATACTTTCGCAGACTGCTCCTAGGTTGCTTTATATCTCTGGATCAAGCACTGCAGTTCAATTCTCTAGACTTCCTAGGTCATCAGAAGAAGAAATACAAAGGGGAACTTTAACAATCTGCTCTTTTAACCAGTGTGTCGAGGGGAGAGCGCGAACGCAGTCCCCCACTACCATAAATTATGCAGTCGAGATTCCCACATTTGGGGAATTCGCAGGGGTCAGCACAACCGGAGTGCAATGGCCGAGCCTCGCCCTGGGTGAACCACCTTCCTGATCATGGTGTCTCCCCTGCCAGGTAAGTATGAATTCCCAGGCTTCCAGTCAGAGGCACCCTGTCCCTCTTCGCAATCCTCACCAACGGTTGGACAATCAAGAACACACCTGATTCCACTCATCAGCTGGTTAGTAAAGACTCGAAGAGATAAGAGAGACATCAAAACTGTGCAGTGACGGGTATTTGTTGTTGTTGTTATGTGCTATATAAATAAACTTGCCTTGCCAAGAACAGAGATGTTTTTTTGTTTTTGTTTTTCACACCACCATTCCACCTTTGCCAGTAGAGTACACGATCAGCTACAACACCATACACACACACTACTTCCATTAACACCTGCTGCCACACAAGACTGAAACATTTCTTTCATTGAACACTTTAGGAGAGTGCACCGTTCCCAGAAGTACTGCAATACCGGGTCGATGCGTGGAGTGGATGGAGCAAGCCCCTATTCCATCTCCCAGTTCCAAAAATCAATTTAATATATGGTGCCCGGGTAGGGCACGTATCAGATATTAAACTGATAAGAACAGATTTTTTTCTTTCAAAGGTTTTATTGTCACAGCTTTCCCAACATACAACTTACACAGAAATTAAGAACAAAGTTGAATCATTATAAAAAACTAAATTTTTGTATGTGTGCATGTATGTATGTTTTGTTTTTACAAGTCCTTGTAATTGTGCTTTGTTTGAAAAGTCCATGTGTGTTTTCAAGAGTCTTTGTGGATGTGTTTTTTGTTGTTGTTAAAATGTATCAAATAGAAACATCTTTAGAGGATAAAATCAAGTAAAAAATAAATATGAAATGCTAAAAAGGAAGTCATCTTTTGTGCAGGACCGGGGTGAGTCCTTAACAAGTTTTCCCATCACTCCTCTCTCCGGAACAGGCAACCGGTCCAGCCCTTCCAGTGCCCAGCGGAGGTCCCCTCCCTCCGGCCCGCTGGCCCGCTGTTCCCGTAGCCGGCGTTGGTGAGGGTGCATCTACGGGCGGCCAGGTACGGTGGTGGCCGGGACCTCTTCCGTGCGACCGCAGCCCCCCATCCGAATGACGACGTCCGGCGCCTCCTGCAGCGTTGATCGTACTAATTGCTCGCACGCGTGGAGGGGCACCGTAACGCGTTTCCCCACCAGCAGGTTTCTGGTGGTCCAGATGGCATCCTTGATATGGTTGAGGGTGAGCCAGAGCGAGGTATATTGTGTTGATGGCAGTTCCTTCAAGCCCTGACCCACCCCCAGGATGGCGAGCTTGTAATCCATCTGGACCCCACCGCTGGCAGGCACGGGAAAACCAGGGGGCTGGTCCTGGCCCACAGGTCCCGCGCAGCACCGCACTCCCAGAGCAGATGTTGTACGGTCTCCGGGCAATTACACCCGGACCGTGGGCAGGTTGGATTTTTGGCCATGCCTCTGGAGTGCATAACCGCCCTGACTGGGAGGATCTCATGGGCCACCATCCACGCTAGGTCCTTATGCCCGTTCCGGAGAGCAGGGTGGGCAGCGTTCCTCCAAATTTGCTTGGCCTCACCAAGGGTGAGGCCTGGGATTGGACTCACTGATTCCCGGTCCTGCACAAAAGAGACAAGAGCCTTGTGGTTAGTTAAAACTGTGACATCTAGATCCTCTAAAAAGTGCTTCTTTAAAAACTTTTTGATAAAACTGTATTCTTTCGGCAGGGTAAAAGACACAGGGTTGTCAAGTCTACTGGTAAAAGTTTTAAAAATCTTAAGTAAGACCCCATCCAAAATCGTGCGAAAGCTGCCGTCTTGTTTTCTTTGGATGGGGTCAAGGCATATGTCATGTGAAGGGCGGTGAAAATGCTGCCTAAAAACAGATGGGGGTCTGGGAGGCCTTTTCCACCATTTTCTGGTCTCTTCTTGACCACCTCCCTTTTTAATCTTTCCCACTTGGACCCCCACAGAAAGTAAAACACCGCCCTCTCTAGGTTTCTCAGGAATTTCCTAGGTGGGATAAAAACAGAACAGACAAGTGACATTTAGAGGTAAAATGACGGCTTTAAAAATTAAAACTTTACCTTCCAAAGTCATCTGTCGTAGTCCCCAGAACCCCAGTCTTTTCCTAACTTTCCCTAACAAGTCCGTCCAGTTTTCACGTCCACCCCCTTCCTTGTCAATTTTAACTCCTAAAATCTTAAAATCTGTGTCCTTAAAATCTATATCAAGTCCATCTGTGTCTGTCTCGTCCCACGGTCCGAAGAGCAGGGCCTCGGACTTGCTTCTGTTGAGTTTGGCGCCCGAGGCCCGACCGTACCAGTCAGTCAAGTCCATTGCTCTTCGTATGGATAAAATGTCCGTGGCTAAAAGAGTGATGTCGTCCATATATAAAACACACGTTGCTGTCAGTCCGCCGGTCCCAGGTATGTCTAGTCCTTTTATCCATGTATCCCTTCTCAAGATCTGTGCCAGTGGCTCAATACAAGCCACGTACAGAAGGGGAGATAAAGGACACCCCTGACGGACACCGCTGTGGATATTTACAGCTTTGGAAAGATGCCCATTTACAAGAATTTTGCTGACTAAGCCCTCATACAGCAGTCCCACCCAAGCTATAAACCTCTCTGGAAAACCCATTTTTTGCAGTACCTGAAAGAGGTACTGGTGCGAGACCCGGTCAAAAGCTTTTTCGAAATCTAAATTTAGGGCTACAAGCCGAATGTTTCTGTCTCTCGCATAACAGATGGCATCTCTGATCAGAACTAGGCTGTCTGTTATCTTTCTTCTGGGCACAGCACAAGCTTGATCCGGGTGGATTACGTCCTCTAAAAACGGTCGACATACGTGTACTTAAAAACTTTACTAAAAAGTTTGCAATCAAAATTTAAAAGCGTAATAGGTCTCCAATTTTTTAGGTCAGTCCGGTCACCTTTTTTGTAAAGTAAAGAGACTATCCCTGTTCTAAAAACTGTCCGGAAGTCTGTCAAGGGTCTCAAAGTCTTTAAAAATAGTCAGTAATTCGTGAGCTAAAATATCCCAAAAGGTAAGATAAAACTCCAGGGGAAGTCCATCTGCCCCTGGGGATTTACCCCTCTTAAAACCCTTGAGTGCTTTTTGGGTTTCTAAAATGGTAAAATCTTGGATTAAAAGCTCATTTGGACTATTTACTTTCTTGACTACAAAATTTAAAACTTCCTTTATAGTGTTTTCATGTACTTCTTTTGAACTATTTTAACTCCTGGTAAAAAAGCTCAACCCCTTTTAAAATTTCATGTGTTGTTTTTAACTTCCCTCTCTTCTACTTTTACGCTGGTCATAGCCCCTCCCCTTGTTAATATCTTTTTTAAAAAATATACCTAGTGCATTTTTCACCTTCTTCTATATCTCTCTCTTTACTTCTTAAAATAACCCCTTTACTTTGAAAACTGGATAAAACTGACATTTCTTTTTTGACCTCTTGCATTTCGTCGTTAAAATCAAAACCATTATTAAAAAGATTAAAATATCTTTGCAGTCTTTTTTGCAGCCCCATCATGTATCTCTTTTCCCTATTCTTCTTGTCCCTACCTACTTTCATAAAAAACTGTCTTGTCGGTCCTTTACCATCTCCCACCACTGTGCATGTGTATCGTAAAAGTCTTGGAGGGTCTGCCATTGGCTGAACTGCTCCCTATATTCATTTACTACATTCTCGTCTTCCAAAAGGGAGCAGTTCAGCTTCCACAGCCCTCCCCCTACCGTCACACCCGTGGGTAGTGAAAGGGTGGAAGTCAGCATTAGGTGATCAGAAAAGAAGAGGGGGGTCACTGTAGCATCGGTTGGCGGGCAATCTCTTGTAAAAATATAGTCGATGCGAGAGGCTCTGGAGCCATCACTACTGAACCAAGTGTAGCCCTCC
>JAPXFY010004387.1:0-18145 GCA_030674185.1 Monoplex corrugatus | reverse complement strand
AACGATTCCTTCTGTACTGACGTCTGTCCTCTGTGCGAATGTTGTATGACCGGATGTTCACCTGTTGGTCTACTTTGGCGCTGATCCACTTTTTGGATCCTGGATGTTGGAATTTCACAATCTGTCCCAGACTCAGTTCTGTCAGCTCTACTGCGCTTCTGTTGTAGTAGTACACTTGCTTCAATTTCCTTTTCTCAAGTTCTTTCTTGATTGGTACAACTGTAGGTTGGAGTAATGTCTTTGACGTCGGCACTTGTGTTCGTGTTCTTCTGCCGAACAGTCTCTGAGCAGGCGAACTGTTTACAGTCTCTGTCAGGATGTTTCTCAGCTCAAGTAAAGCGAGGAAGGGATCTTGATTGTTGTGTTCTGCTTTCTTCATGCACATCTTTGCAGCCTTCACCGCGCTCTTTGCTTTTTCATTGGACTGAGGGTAGTGTGGTGAGCTTGTTACATGTTCAAACCCATATGTTTTTCTGACCTTTCCAAACTGGTTTGATGTGAATTGAGTTCCACAGTCTGTTGTCAGGCGTTCTGGTATTCTGTGTCTTGCCAAGTGTCTCTTCAGACAGATGATGACCTCTTTGGATTCTCTTGATTATGACCGATCAATCTCAAAGAAATCAGAGTAGTGATCGACCGTGACCAGGTATTCATTGCCATTATGTTCAAAGATGTCACAAGCGATGTGTTGCCAGGGCAGGTCAGGGATCTCTGTACTGATAAGTGGTTCCTTCTGCTGCCCACGTTGGTATGTGTTACAGGCGCTGCATGTTTTGACAAAATCTTCAATGTCCATGTTCATCCTGGGCCAGTAGACTACCTCACGTGCTCTTCTTATGCAGCTCTGAATTCCTGAGTGGCTTGCATGAAGTTTCTCAAGGATGTCTGCTCTTTCGCTTTCAGGTACAATTACTCTGTTGCTTTTGAAGACAAGTCCATTGTGGACTGACAGTTCCTCCCTGAAAGGAAAGTAATCTTGTAACTGTAATGAAAGTTGTTGTTTCTCCTCTGGCCAGCCTTGTAGAATGACAGCTTTCAGGGTTTTCATGGTTGCATCTTCCTGAGTTGCTTGCTGCAGACTGTTCAGTCTCTCTTGGCTGATGGCCAGTTCTTGCAAGGGGTCTGTTTTCTCCAGGTCTGTGAGGAAAACGGCTTCCTTGTGGGTGACTTGCTGTTCCGCTTTTCCACACACTGCTCTGCTGAGGGTGTCAGCGAGATGCATCTCAGATCCACGCTTGTACACTACCGTGTACCTGAACTTCTGAGTTCTGAGTAGCATCCTCTGAATCCTCTTAGGTGCTGAGAGCAGGCTCTTCTTGTGAATGGTCTCTAGTGGTTTGTGGTCGGTCTCCACCAGGATGTCTCTTCCATAGACGTATCTCTCAAACCTTTCCATACTGAAGAGTATTGCCAACATCTCCTTTTCTATTTGAGCATAGCTTTTTTCTGTCTCGGCCAAGGCTCGTGATGCGTACTGAATCGGTTGACCATCCTGCATGAGACAAGCTCCAAGTCCAAACTGTGAAGCATCACACTGAAGGGTGGTTGTACGCTTTCCTGAAGAGTCAAAGTAGCGAAGTACAGGTGGCTCAGAGAGTATCTTCTTCACTTTCTTCAGGGCTTCTCCGTGGACTTCTTCATCCCATCTGAAGTGGACGTCTTTTTTGACCAGTTCTCTGAGTGGTGCTGCTATCTCAGACAGGTTCGGTGCAAATTTCTGAAGGTATCCGACTACACCGAGTAGTCTCTGCACAGCTGCTTTGTCTTCTGGCACTGGGAGTTGTTGGACAGCGTCCAATTTCTTTGGGTCGGCTTTCAAGCCTTCTCTTGAGAAGATGTGTCCCAAATATGATATCTCTGTTCGTTTCATCTCAACCTTCTTCTTGTTGAGTTTTATTCCAGTCTCTGTTCAGTGGCTTAGGGTCGATGCACAGTCTGAATTTCCCATTGCTCTTTGTTGCTAAGACCAAACTGCTCATCCACTCCGTTAGCGTGTCTACTTTAGTGACCACGTCCAGTTTGTTTAACCTCTTCAGCTCGTCCTTCACTTTCTCTTGCACTGCTATCGGCCACTTTCTGCAGGGCATCTTCACTGGAGCAATACTGGGGTCTGTTTCTAGGTGTAATTTCCCTTCTAGTTTTCCTTCTCCTTCAAAGACATCGTTGTATTTTGTGAGCATATCTTTTGCATTTTCCTCCTCTTTCTGATTCGCCGCTATCGTTGCAATGTTCTCTTCATTGATCGTCAACAATTGCATGTGCTGTACAGCTTTCAGTCCCAGTACTGGCTTACAGTCCGTTTTAGTGATCGCGAAGTTCACTTTGTATTTCTTTCTGTTCTTGGGGTTTTTCACTCGCAGCACTATGTCCCCCACAGGATTCATTTCTGTTCCGTTGAACATCACCAGCTTCTTCTTCGTCTCTTGCAGGTCAGACTTTCTTTCATCTCCTGTGACTTCTCTGTACAGGCTCTCAGACATCACGTTTGTTGTTGCACCTGTGTCAAGAAGAAATCTTACTGGAATCTCATTTATCAGCATTTTTGCTCGTATGTTTCTCTCCTTTTTTCTGGTTTTGTCTTCGATCCCGAGGATTTCATTATTGCTTTCAGTGTCAGTCTCTTCTTCTTTGAAGTGCCGAACTCTTGTTTTCTTTTGATTTTTCTCGGGTGTTCTGCAGCATGAAGCAAAGTGATTATTTCCTCCACAAGTTTTGCATTTTCTTCCAAATGCTGGACATTTCTCTTTTGCTCTTGGGTGCTTTCCACCACAATATCCGCATTTCTCTCTGTACTCTGCTTTGTTTCCTTTGCTATACTGCTTTGCTGTCTTCTTTTCTTTGAAAGCTTGGACTTCCTGCGTGTCCTGCGTTTTTCTCATCATTTGGACGGTTTGATGTTGACTTGATTCATGCGCTCTGCACATATCAATACATGCAGTCAATGTCAGCTGTCGCACTTCCAGTAATTTTGATCGCAGAGTCTCGTCATGTACACCCAGTACGATTTGATCTCTCAACAGTCTGTCTTCCTGTGTACCATAGTCACGGGTCTTGATCAGTCTCCGCAGTTCTGCTACAAACTGTTCGATAGATTCTCCTGCTGCTTGATGTCTGCAGTTGAATCTGAATGCTTCGTAAGTTTCATTGGTTGAACCCAC
The DNA here is from genome assembly GCA_030674185.1 of Monoplex corrugatus. Classification (NCBI taxonomy): domain Eukaryota; kingdom Metazoa; phylum Mollusca; class Gastropoda; order Littorinimorpha; family Ranellidae; genus Monoplex; species Monoplex corrugatus. The sequence continues at coordinate 14,987 of JAPXFY010004387.1, read as the reverse complement.
ACAGTATTCTTCGAATTTCTGGAGAACAGTGTCAATGTCATTTCTTTCAGCTTCATTAGCAAATGCCAATCCTTCATAGATGTCCATAGCATCCAGCCCAATGCAAGAAAGAAAAACTGCTGTTCTGTATGTTGAGTCTTCTTCTGTCTGTGTTGTCACAATTTCATAGCTGTCCCAGAGCCTCTTGAATTTCCTCCAGCTGCTCTGCAGGTTTCCTCCATTCACATCAAGTTTAGGAGGCAAGGGAATCTTGGCATGTCGTCGACTGGCTTTTCTCTCCTCTTGCTCATCTTCCATGGGTCAACTTTAGTCTTTAATATTCGTAATCCCACTTCTGACACCATGTTTCGTTCTTTCTACAGCCAACTCGGAAGACAGGGCAATGCTTCTTCGTCTTTACTCCTCCCTGTCTGATTCTCAACTGATTATATATACATATCACAGTGAACAGCAGTCAGTTATCATTTAAACGAATATTATGCCGTGCTGTTATCCGCACACTGTTTACTGTCAACACACATCACAGTCTATCTATCTATATCTATATGTCCATCTATCTACCTATCTAGCTATCTATTTATCTATCTATATATCTATCTATCTGTCTGTCTGTCTGTCTATCTATCTATCTATCTAACTATCTGTCTATCTATCTATTTATCTATCTATCTATCTATCTATTCATCTATCTATTGATCTATCTATGTTTCTTTCTATCTATCTATCTATCTATCTATCTATCTATCTATCTATCTATCTGTCTGTCTGTCTATCTATCTATCTATCTATCTCTCTGTCTATATATCTATCTATCTATCTATCTATCTAATGATCTGTCTATCTAATCCAATCTTTCTATCTAATGTAATCTTATCTATCTATCTGTCTGCCTATCTATCCATCTATCTATAGTGTGTGTGCATGTGTGTGTACATGCATTCATGCGTGCTGGCCCTTGCGTTTGTGTGTGTGTGTGTGTGTGTGTGTCTGAGTTCGTTCTTTGATTTAACGTCTTTTCACTATGAGTGATATTAGACGAAAAAAAAAAAAAAAAAAAAAAAAAAAAAAAAAAATATGCGAGATGAGAGATGGGTTGGTTTGTTTTGGGGCATAGAGGAGACATAGATCTAGTTATAGACATAAGTAGGTGGGAAATAGAAAAATGGAACAATAACTTAACACTAACATTTAACATCAACAATGTGTATGGAAAATTTAACTCTAAAGTACAAACTTCATAAACTTAAAGTAATGCATTAACAGGACTGTGAACCAACGATTCTGAAATTTTAACTGACAAAAATTGATCGGAAGTTACTTCTTTAAAATGAGTTTCAGAATAATTGTCTTGTGTAAACATTTTTGGTAAAAAAGAACGTAGCATTTTGCAGTAAAATAGACAGTGAAACAGTGTGAATTGTTCGCCGCAAATACACTTGACATTTTTACAGTATTTTGTTTTCAATGCGTTTAGGTGAATACGAAAATGAACAGCAACAATCGTTCTCAAATGATATATGGAAGAAAACTGCAATTTTTTACACACATTTTGAAATGAAAGTTTTATCATTTGTTGTGACACAAACTTTTCATGGAAATGTTCATGAAAACGAATCCATGAGGCTGATTCTAGCAAGTTGCAAGCTTCTTTTACGGAAGTATTTATACGTAATTCTGTAGTATTATCAGAACTGTGTGCACCTTGCTTAGCTGCTCTGTCAACTACTTCGTTGCCGTGAAGACCAACGTGAGAAGGCACCCAGCATAAACTGAGATCTGTACCTTTTATCCTTAAACGATGTATAAGATGATTTGCCTCAGTAATTATATCAGGTCTTGTGTCTGTATCAAAAGACTGCAAGGCATATAATACAGATTTTGAATCAACAAAGAGAACTACTTTGAAAAATACATGTGTAAGGTTTACTAGATAATGCAACGCTTGTAAAATAGCGACTAATTCCGCTGTAAAGATAGATATATTTGCCCCAATGAAAAATGACTTTATTATTTTATATTTTGGGACATAAAATGCTGCTCCAGCACATTTATTTTCTAAGACTGATCCATCGGTAAAAATATGGAGGTGGGTACGGTATTTTTCATCGATATGTTCTCTTGCTCTGCATATCGAAATGGTATTAAACAGACTTGTACATTACTGTGATAAAAATAACGTTATTCCAGTAAACCAAGCAGGTTTCAGAAAAGGGAGATCCACAATTGAGCACCTGGTTAAACTTACAACTCAGATAAAACAACAGTTTGCCCGCCGAAAAAGTCTTTTGGCAACTTTTTTTGATGTGAAAAAAGCGTATGATCAAGTTTGGCATACACGTTTATTGTACAAGCTGAAATCTATTGGTTTATCTGGCAATATGTATAATTATATTAAGTCCTATTTAGCCAATAGAACAATTCAAGCAAGAGTGGGAACAAGTTATTCTACTTCGCGACGTCTTGATATGGGAATCCCTCAAGGTTCAGTGATAGCACCTATTTTATTTAATATCCTTATACAGGATCTTCCTAATGCACTCTCAAATCGTGTTGTTTTGGTACAGTACGCTGATGATATATGTATTTGGATGAATATTACTTTAAAAAAAACAACTCCACAGAGAGCACAGAATTACATCAGGAAGTTGTATCAGTCTGATCTTGATAATCTTGGAAACTACATGTTAGAAAATGGACTGTCGTTATCAGCGGAAAAAACTAACATGATGCTATTTAATCCTGGTGGTACTTTATAAGTCACTTGCCTACTTTCAAACTGCATGGTGAAGTGCTACATTACAAGCAGGTTGTAAAATTTCTGGGAGTCTTTATAACATCGAAATTAACCTGGAATGTCCATTTTGATTATATTTTAACAAAAGCAAGGAAAGCCTTAAATTTTCTAAAGATAATAAGCAGATTACCCTGGGGAATGGATACAAACATACTACTTCATCTGTCAACAGCACTTGTAAGATCTAAATTATCCTATGCACAAGAAGTGTTCTTCAGTGCACCAAAATATTTACTAAAGAAGATTCAAAGCTTAGACTGCAAAAGTCTTAAAATTGCACTAGGTGTACCAGTCCATGCTTCTTGCCTGGAAACGTACAAAGTTGCTGGAATTCTGCCTCTGAACAACTATCGTGAGTTAGCGACAGCAAAGTTTGCCGTTAGAATTTCTTCACAAACGGACAATTTTGTGAGTAAGGAAGTAAAAATCAGGTCAGATGTTGACTTTCCGAAACGAGCAAAGAACATTTCATCACAAATGACTGTTGCAACTTACGTATCTGACCTGGTCAAACAGTCTAACATAAATCTGGATGAAATAGCTGAAACACCATCCACAACGACCATCCCTACATGGGAAATGCTAAAAGCTACTTTTGATAGTGTGTCTGAGTGTGTGTGTGTGTGTGTGTGTGTGTGTGCGTGTGTACATGCGTTCATGTGTGCGCGCACACGTGTGCATGTGTGTGTGTGTGTGTGCGTGCGTGTGTGCGTGCGTGTGTGTGTGTGTGTGTGTGTGTGTGTGTGTGTGTGTGTGTGTGTGTGTGTGTGTGTGACTATGTGTGTGTCTACGTTCGTTCTTTGATTTAACGTCTATTTCATTATAAGTGATATTAGACGTCGGGAGGGGGGGGGGGGATAAAAAATGAATAAACAAAGTAAAATGTAGAACGATAGTTGGACGGGTTGGATTGGTGCAGAGGAGAGACAGAGTAAGAAAGACATAAATAGGTGGGAGAACGGTAAAATGGAACAAGAACTTCACACTAACAATTAACTTCAACAATGTAAATGGAAATTGTAACACTAAAACACAAACCGCATAAAGTTAAAGTAATGCATTAACAGGACTGTGAACTAATGATTCTGAAATTTCAACTAACAAAGATTGATCTGATGTAACTTTTTTTGGAAATGAGTTTCAGAATACTTTTCTTGAGTAAACATTTTCGGTAAAAAAGAACGTAGCATTTTGCAGTAACTTGACATTTTTTTACAATATTTTGTTTTCAATGCGTTTAGCTGAATATGAAAACTAACAGCAACAATCGATCTCAAATGATACATGGAAAAATACTGCAATTTCTTTACATACATTTTGAACGGTAAGTTTTATCATTTGTTGTGACACAAACTGTTCTTTTAAATGTTCATGAAATCGAGTCCATGAGGCTGATTCGAGCATGTTGCAAGCTTCTTTTACGGAAGTATGAACATGTAATTCTATAGCATTATCAAAATTCTGGGCGCCTTGCTTAGCTGCTCTGTCAACTACTTCGTTGTCGTGAAGATCAACGTGAGAAGACACCCAGCATAAATTGATATCTGTACCTTTGACCCTTAACGATGTATAAGATGATTTCCCTCAGTAATTAAATCAGGTCTTGTATTGGGATCAAAAGACCATAAGGCATATAATACAGATTTTGAGTCAACAAAGAGAACTACTTTGAAAGACATGGGTTTAAGATTTACTAGATAATGCAATGCTTGATTAATAGCGACTAATTCCGCTGTAAAGATAAATATGTTTGCCCCAACGAAAAATGACTTTTTTGTTTTAAATTTTGGAACATAAAATGATGCTCCAGCACATTTACTTTCTAAGAAGATGAGTACGGTATTTTTCATCGATGTGTTCTCTTGCTGCGGATATCGAAATGTTGACGTTTTCAGATTTCTTAGCGTCTGTATAATCAATATCAAAAGAGGCTTTTAGCATTTCCCATGTAGGGATAGGCGTTGTTGATGGTGTCTCAGCTATTTCATCCATATTTATGTTAGACTGTATGACCAAGTCAGGTAAGTAAGTTGCAACAGTCATTTGTGATGAAATGCTGTTTGCTCGCTTTGGAAAGTCAACATCAGACCTGATTTTAATTTCTTTACTCACAAAATTGTCCGTTTGTGAAGTAGTTCTAACTGCAAATTTTGCTGTCGCTAGCTCACGATAGTTGTTCAGAGGCAGAATTCCAGCAACTTTGTACGTTTCCAGATTAAAGGCATGAGTAGTGACACCTAGAACAATTTTAATACTTTTGCAGTCTAAGCTTTCTATCTTCTTTAATAAATATTGTGGTGCACTGAAGAACATTTTTTGTGCATAGGATAATTTGGATCATACAAGTGCTGTTGATAGATGAATTAGTATGTTCGTATCCATTCCCCAAGATAATCAGCTTATTATCTTTAGAAAATTTAGGGCTTTTCTTGCTTTTGTTGAAATATTATAGCAAGAAGGGGTTTGTGTGTTGCCATCTATAACAGGTAGATGAATTGGGGATGTTTATAGAGGAGTTGTTTCTCTACTTAGCAGTCCCCACACACACAACAAGGAGGAAGGAGAGAAGAGATTAGAAGCGCACTAAGCAATATAGCAATAAGTTTCAAAAGCAGTCCACACATAGCATTACAATTCAATATAGTTTCTTTAATTAAAACATATTCAACTGAAAGCATAATCATTCATCCTCTTATTCTTATTTGCCTACGTCCTAAAGCAATCCTACTTCTTTGCCTATCAGCCCTAAACCCTACATTGAAATAAAATATCAACATACCTTTACTACATGTTTCTGGCAAAGGCTCAGCACCTCTGCCAAGTTGAGTGGCCCATCTCCTAACACAGCCGTGACTGACTGACCGTTCTGTCTCTGTGTGTGTCTGTCTTCTCTGTAGGTCTCTATTCCCTGTGGGTCTGTGTTCCCTTTTCATTTATAAATGTAGAGCATGGATCAGATCACGCTGGGGCTCTGACCCTGCCTGTCTTACGACTACCTTTCGAGAAAGTTCCCCTACCAGTGAATGCATGAAGGAGGGGTTGACGTGGACAAACACCGGCCAGACCCTGTCCACTGAAACAATGGACCGCTCTCTTCCTCTGTGGTGATCTTTGAAAACGTCCCGGGAGAGCTGTGCTTACAGATGGCTCTATTGGTTAGCTGTCTTGTGTACAGTGTACACAAGTGTGAGAACGGCTGTGCTGCCCAATGCTGGTGTACACTGAAGTACCCGTAAGGGCCTGTTTCTACCTGAGGGGTTGTACGTTGATTAATCCTAAGCTTTCACTACAGGCTAGTTCGTCTGCCTCAACATCATGGCTCAGACTGAAGTACATGTATGGGCCTGTTTCTACTTGAGTCATTTCTGCGATAATATGCCCCCTCCCCCCTTAAAAAGTGTCCTCATTTTTTTTTTATTTTAGGAGAAGTTGAACATAAATAGAATTACATCTGGGTATTAGTTATCTCAGGAGTTGTTCTTGTACACAAATGACAGGCAATAGGAAGGTTTGGGAATGGGGAATTTTACCATCTTCAATTAAAGCCAAGATGCATGAATCTGAACACACTTTTGCGTGCTTCCTGGGGCACTGTAGAGGTCGATGTGGGCAGTTCAGTTCCGGAGAAGATAACTGTCTTTGGAAGGCAGAAATTTGACTGCATATTCATGGCTAATAATATAATAATAATAATATATTTTATTTATATAGCGCAAAATCTTGATAAAATCAAATCTAAGCGCTGAGCGTATACATGCATACATACCTACATACATATGAGCGTATACATGCATACATACATGCTTACATACTTACATACATAAATCTAAGCTGAGCGTATACATGCACACATACATACATACATAAATCTAAGCGTATACATACATACATACATACATACATACGTACGCACATGCATACATAATAATTACAATATTTATATAGCGCAAACCTCGACAAAATCAAATCCAAGCGCCGAAAAGACACACACGCACACACGCACACACGCACACACACGCACACCCACACACACACACACACACACACACACACCACAACACACCACACACACACACACACACACACACACACACACACACACACACATGCATGGCCACAAATGGGGAGGAAAGAATAAAAGCAATAAAAGCAAGAATAAAACCAATGGAAAACCACAGAGAGCACATCATATACAACCACATATCAAAACAAAGTGATTCCCCTCCGAGCGGAGACAGGCCGCAGAGGGGGGTTGAGTGAGGTTAGGATTTTATGCAGAGGAGAAAAGGTGAGTTTTGAGAGCGGACTTGAAGGAGGCAAAAGTAGGTTGCTGACGGACTGAGAGAGGAAGTTTGTTCCAGGAGAGTGGACCAGAAACAGAGAAGGCTCGTGGACCATAGGTATTGAGCTTAGTGCGTGGAAAGCGAAAAGTCAGAGGATCGGAGGCAGAGCGGAGGGTACGTGAGGGAACATAGATCTCAAGTAGGCTTGACAGGTAATCGGGGGCTGCGTTATTGAGGCTTTTGTAGCACATGGTGTCTAGTTTGTACTGTGCATGTACACATGTTCTGGTGCACCACGGGAACAGTCTCACTGGGAAAGTTTGTGTTCTGCTGCCCTGTGACAAGAGAGTCGCACACATATGAATAAGTTCTAGTTGCACAGCAAGGTTCGTGTCTGTTTGACGTATGCAGGAGGACGTCAGAAGGAATATGGAGGGAAAAGATGAACTGGTGTGTCAGCAGGCAGTCAGGTTGAAGACAACGAAGAAATGCAGACTGCCTGGTGACGGTAGAGATGAGTGTGGTGATACATGTGGCGAAGACCATGTCGAGTCAACCATCATGGTTATACTGTCTGTGTCACCCTCTAAAACAGGTTATGATGATGAACCTGTGTGCATAATTTCTCTGAAACTGACTGTAGCTGAGCAGGTGGGTGGCACAGTGAACATGGTGGCGTCCTTGGAGATGTTGGGATCAAGCGTATCTAATCCAGGCAGGGGATGGCTCAGAAATGAGTGCTGAGGTGGTTTGACGGTTCCTGTAGCTTGAACTGATACCAGTAGTGAAGCACGATTATGAAGAACTGATGTGATGGTGTGGAACTTCTCGTTGATGAAGAGCAGGTGCTGCATGCACAGTGGTTCGTGATTCATGGGGTTGGGGGGAATTGGGTATAAGAGAGTTTTAGCAAGAAAAGAGGAACAATCGCTTGTCATCCATGTCAAGAATAAGTAGGCTAATGAATATTTGCGAATGGGAAGCATACTTAAGGATGAATGAGACTGAATACGATACACGACATTATTACAATGTATTCTAAAATAAGGATACGGAACGTATATATAAAGGCAAGGCATGAAAACTGCAAAATAACCGTACAAAGACAACATCAATCCAGACAATTGTTGGTAGAGAAACACAATGTATACATGGAGAAATACTATTCGGAAACACTTCAAATATGGTGAAATGCAATTTTAAGACGCGATTCAGATATGGATAAATTGAAGCTTATAAACGCAAAGCATACGTGGATAAATGCAGATTGAAAAGCAACATTCATACGTGGAAATATTCAGCATAAAAACGCAATTCATATATGGAGAATTACAGCGTGAAAACAAAATACATACACGAAGAAATGCAGATTAAATCACGATTCATATATGGAGAAATATTGTGAAAAAACTAAGATGTATACATTGGAAAATGCAGCTTAACTATGCAATTCATATATAGATAAATGCATGTTGAAAAAGAGAATTCCTACATGGTGATTCAGATTAAATACGCAATACATATATGGAGAAATGTAGTTTGAAAACAATGCATAAAGGAGAAATACGACTTGAAGGCACAACGGATACATGGAAAATGCAGCTAAAAACATATGGAGAAATGCAATTGGAAAACACAGTTCATACATGGAGCATTGTAACTTGAAACAAATCGCACATGGAGAATACAACTGTGTGTCTGTCTTCTCTGTAGGTCTCTATTCCCTGTGGGTCTGTGTTCCCTTTTCATTTATAAATGTAGAGCATGGATCAGATCACGCTGGGGCTCTGACCCGCCTATCTTACGAGAAAGTTCCCCTCCCAGTGAATGCATGAAGGAGGGGTTGACGTGGACAAACACCAGCCAGACCCTGTCCACTGAAACAATGGACCGCTCTCTTCCACTGTGGCAATCTTTGAAAACGTCCCAGCAGAGCTGTGTTTACAGATGGCTCTGTTGGTTAACTGTCTTCTGGAAGATGTTGAATCATTTCAGTTGAAACTGCATCGACACCTACCTAACCCCTTTTGTTGTGTAGAGACAAGATAGTGTTTTTTTAACTCTTCTAAGGTGATTGGAGAATTAAACCAGCGATCATTCTGAGGTATGGGATCAGTGTAGATAGGGTTGTTAGCTGCTATTTCTCTGTAGTATTTGCAGGTAGGAGTCAAACCATCTACTTTACTATTTTTGGCAAAAAGTTCCACAAATGTTTCAGCTTTGTCCATGTCAGAAGGAAATTTGTGATATGTGTCAATCATTATTGGACACCTAGGTAAGTGGCTACATTTTTCATTTGATTCATTTTTGTCCAGACTTTATGGAAATCCTTGAAATCTGAAATTTCTTTGGTGCAGTATGATGCCCAATAATTTTTCTTTTCTTCAGCGATAATTTTATTACAATGGGTGTTAGCTTTTTTCATTTTGATGTAGGTTTTGTATTTCCCTTTTTTATACTGAACTGCTTGCTCACATGCCTCCATCCACCAAACATTACCCAAACGGTTATTGGACTCAAAAGTTTTGAGTTTCGGGATGGAAAGGTCTGCAGCAGCAAGAACTGACTCCTGGAACTTAGAAAACATAACGTCTACATTTTCACTTTCATAATGTGTGAAATCTCGATTAGAAAGAGCAGTCTGAAACAAGGACCAATCAGCGCGTGTGTAATTATACTTTGGTATAATATCAAAAGTGCTGTCTTTCATCCTGATGTTTTCGTTAGTTAGTGTTATGAGGATAGGTAAGTGATCACTTCCTAAAATATCTCTGTGAGTGTCCCAGGTACAGCAGGGTACTAATTCTGGTGAGATTAAAGACAGATCGATGGCTGTTGCCCGGTGTTTCGAGATATCAGGAATTCTAGTGACACAGAAGATAAAGCCAACTGTCAACTAAATTTTCAACTAAACGATTGCTTGTCACAGTACAGCAATCTTTTTCCCAAAACGGGGAGTGGGAATTAACGTCTCCACCTATTAGCCATTTACCGTGCTGCAGATCCGGAATCGTGCGCAGCCATTCTGTGTTGTGGTCATTTGGACCTGTTGGCAGGTAGACTGACAAAACGTTCAGGATAAAAGAATTACTGAATTGTACTGTAGCGGCACAAGCGTGTAAGTCTTCAGTTGACGTTAAAACTGGGGAAGTAAATATGTGATTTAAGTATATATATCACAGTGGCTACCTTCTTCCGGGGATTCCCATAGGCATACACTGGTGGATAATAGTAACTTTGGAAATTGGGAAGTTTGGTTGGTATAACATTAAGCGACTGCAGAATCAAGACTTCACACTGATTTGAGGCGAGGAAATGTTCCAAGTATGCTGAATTGGTGGAAATAGACCTACAATTCCACTGTAAAAAATTGATTTTCATTGTTGGCTAATCCCTTATTTTCAATTAACGGTGATTTGTTTGATAATTACGAATGCATTGGTTTTCTGTGTACGAGGAAAATGGAGAGGGGGTTGGAATGGTTACTTTTACTACGAAGTAAAGGTAGAAAAAAAAAAGAGTAAAACTATGGAGAAAAGAAGTGCTACTAATCAAGATAAGAGTTAGATCTAGAACAGAAACAAATTATAAATAAATTAAACAATAGTATTACACGCCTTCAAATGTACAGAGATTACAGTCTGAGTCCTGACTGACTGAATCCTGGCGTTTATACACTTTCAACAAGAGAACTGTCAGAGATGACGAGGAAAAAGTCCTGTGACATGAAACGTTGGTCACTGTAGATCTACTACGATTCATTCAAAACATGTTGTATGATAGCCACCACGGTTCATAGCTGTCAAAATAGGGGAACTGTCCTCGGGGGAATGTAGGGGCGTGTGGCCGTGAAGATCGTGATCCTCCTGGTCTCCTAGGCATCTCCCAAAACAGATCCCGAACGTGTCTTCCAAAGTTCCCCGTGTGTCTACGTGTGTGTCTGTGTGTGTCTATGTATATGTGTGTGTGTGAGTGTGTGTATGTATATGTATGTGTGTATCAATGCGTGTATATGTGTAAGTGTCTGTATATATATTATGTGTGTGTGTGTGTGTATGTGTGTATGATTGTGTGTGTGGTGTTGTGTGTGTGTGTGTGTGTGTGTGTGTGTGTGTGTGTGTGTGTGTGTGTGTGTGTGTGTGTGTGTGTGGTGTGTGTGTAAGAGGGCAAGAAAGATAAAATACTACACTAACATCACCAGTAAGCCATTAACAAGATATCCCAAGTTCAAGGTCCACAGTCAGGCTGTGGGGATGTTTTCTACTGGTGTGTTAGTGATCTTTCTGTAGTACTTATTTTGTGCCCCCCATCCCCACCCCACCACTTTTGTCTGTGGTGTGTGTGTGTGTGTGTGTGTGTGTGTGTGTGTGTGTGTGTGTGTGTGTGTGTGTGTGTGTGTTGTGTGTGTGTGCGTGTCTGTGTGTCTGTTGTGTGTGTGTTGTGTCTGTGTGTGTGTGTGTGTGTGTGTGTGTGTGTGTGTGTGTGTGTGTGTGTGTGTGTGTTGTGTGTGTGTGTGTGTGTGTGTGTGTGTGTGTGTGTTGTGTGTGTGTGTGTTGTTGTGTGTGTGTGTGTGTGTGTGTGTTGTGTGTGTGGTGTTGTGTGTGTGTTGTGTGTGTATGTGTTGTGTGTGTGTGTGTGTGTGTGTGGTGTGTGTGTGTGTGTGTGTGTGTGTGTGTGTTGTGTGTTAAGAGGGCAAGAAAGATAAAATACTACACTACATCACCAGTAAACCATTAACAAGATATCCCAAGTTCAAGGTCCACAGTCAGGCTGTGGGGATGTTTTCTACTGGTGTGTTAGTGATCTTTCTGTAGTTCTTATTTTGTGCCCCCATCCCCACCCCACCACTTTGTCTGTGGTGTGTGTGTGTGTGTGTGTGTGTGTGTGTGTGTGTGTGTGTGTGTTGTGTGTGTCTGTGTGTGTGTGTCATGTGTGTGTGTGTTGTGTGTTGTGTGTGTGTGTGTGTGTTGTGTGTGTGTGTGTGTGTGTGTGTGTGTGTTGTGTGTGTGTGTTGTGTGTGTCTGTGTGTTGTGTGTGTGAGTGTTGTGTGTGTGTGTGTTGTGTGTGTGTGTGTGTTGTGTTGTGTGTGTGTGTGTGTGTGTGTGTGTGTGTGTGTGTGTGTGTGTGTGTGTGTGTTTGTGTTTGTGTTTGCGTGCTTGTGTTTGTGTTTGTGTGTTGTGTTTGTTGTGTGTGTGTTCGTTCGTTCGTTCGTTCATTCTTTGATTTAACGTCTTTTCACTATAAGTGATATTAGACGGGGGAGGGAGGGGGAGGGGGGAATAATAAAAAAAAAAAAAAAATAAATGAATAAAATGTAGAACGATAGTTGAACGGGTTGGATTTGGGCAGAGGGAAGACAGAGGAAAAAGACATTAGTAGTTGGGGGAACAGTAAAATGGAACGAGAACTTAACACTAACAATTAACTTCAATAACGTGAAGGGAAATTGTAACACTAAAACACAAACCGAATAAAGTTAAAGTAATGCATTAACAGGACTGTGAACTAATGATTCTGAAATTCTAACTAACAAAGATTGATCTGATGTAATTTTTTGGAAATGATTTTCAGAATACTTTTCTTGAGTAAACATTTTCGGTAAAAAAGAATGTAGCATTTTGCAGTAGAATAAACAGTGAAACAGTGTGAACTGTTCGCCGCAAATACACTTGACATTTTTACAATATTTTGTTTTCAATGCGTTTAGCTGAATACGAAAACAAACAGCAACAATCGATCTCAAATGATACATGGAAGAATACTGCAATTTTTTACATACATTTTGAACGGTAAGTTTTATCATTTGTTGTGACACAAACTGTTCATTTGAATGTTCATGAAATCGATCATGAGGCTGATTTGAGCAAGTTGTAAGCTTCTTTTACGAAAGTATGAACATGTAATTCTATAGCATTATCAAAATTCTGGGCACCTTGCTTAGCTGCTCTGTCAACTACTTCGTTGCCGTGAAGACCAACGTGAGAAGGCACCCAGCATAAACTGATATCTGTACCTTTGACCCTTAACGATGATAAGATGATTTGCCTCAGTAATTAAATCAGGTCTTGTGTCAGGATCAAAGGACCGTAAGGCATATAATACAGATTTTGAGTCAACAAAGAGAACTACTTTGAAAGACATGGGTTTAAGATTTACTAGATAATGCAATGCTTGATTAATAGCGACTATTTCCGCTGTAAAGATATATATTTTTGCCCCAAAGAAAAATGACTTGTTTATTTTAAATTTTGGAACATAAAATGCTGCTCCAGCACATTTATTTTCTAAGACTGATCCATCGGTAAAAATGTGAAGGTGGGTACGGTATTTTTCATCGATGTGTTCTCTTGCTGTGGATATCGAAATGTTGACGTTTTCAGATTACTTAGCGTCTGTATAATCAATATCATAAAGAGGCTTTTAGCATTTCCCATGTAGGGATAGGCGTTGTTGATGGTGTCTCAGCTATTTCATCCATATTTATGTTAGACTGTTTGATCAAGTCAGATATGTAAGTTGCAACAGTCATTTGTGATGAAATGCTTTTTGCTCGCTTTGGAAAGTCAAGATCAGACCTGATTTTAATTTCCTTGCTCACAAAATTGTCCGTTTGTGAAATAGTTCTAACTGCAAATTTTGCTGTCGCTAGCTCACGATAGTCGTTCAGAGGCAGAATTCCAGCAACTTTGTACGTTTCCAGATTAGAGGCATGAGTAGTGACACCTAGAACAATTTTAATACTTTTGCAGTCTAAGCTTTCTATCTTCTTTATAAATATTTTGGTGCACTGAAAAACACTTCTTGCGCATAGGATAATTTAGATCGTACTAGTGCTGTTGATAGATGAATAAGTATGTTCGTATCCATTCCCCTAGGTAATCAGCTTGTTATCTTTAGAAAATGTATGGCTTTTCTTGCTTTTGTTGAAATATAATCAAAATGGACATTCCAGTTTAATTTCGATGTCATAAAGACTCCCAGAAATTTTACAATCTGTTTGTAATGTAACACTTCACTGAGCAATCTGAAAGTAGGCAAGTTACTAAAAGTACCACCAGGATTAAAAAGCATCATGTTAGTTTTTTCCGCTGACAACGACAGACCATTTTCTAACATATAGTTTCAAAGATTATCAAGATCAGATTGATACAACTTCCTAATGTAATTCTGTGCTCTCTGTGGAGTTGTTTTTTTAAAGTAATATTCATCCATACACATATATCATCAGCGTACTGTGCCAAAACAACACGATTTGAGAGTGCTTTAGGAAGATTCTGTATAATGATATTCAATGAAAGTGGTGCTATCACTGAATCTCGTGGAATTCCCATATCAAGATGTCGTGAAGTAGAATAACTAGTTCCCACTGTTGCCTGAATAGTTCTATTGGCTAAAAGGACTTAATGTAATCATACATATTGCCAGATAAACCAGTATCACTTATAGTGAAAAGACGTTAAATCAAGAAAGCAAGCAACCAATAGATTTCAGCTTGTACAATAAACGCGTATGCCAAACTTATCGTAAGCTTTTTTCATATCGAAAAAAGTAGCTAAAAGACTTTTTTGTGCGGGCAAACTGTTTCTTGATGTGAAGTGGTAAGTTTAACCAGGTGCTCAACTGTAGATCTCCCGTTTCTAAAACCTGCCTGATTTACTGGAATAACCTTATTTTTATCACAGTAACGTACAAGTCTGTTTAATACCAATTTTTCCAATAGTTTCCTCGTATGGGACGTCAACGCAATAGGTCTGTAACTGTTTTTATTGTTTTTAGGCTTTCTTGCTTTTAATACTGGTATAACAATAGACTTTTGCCATAATTGTGTATGTGTGTGTGTGTGTGTGTGTGTGTTGTGTGTGTGTGTGTGTGTGTGTGTGTGTGTGTGTGTGTGTGTGTGTGTGTGTGTG
>JAPXFY010004386.1:0-7500 GCA_030674185.1 Monoplex corrugatus | reverse complement strand
ATGCTCTACAAATTGTGATTTTTCACAAATATGCAGATGACACAGTACTGTCATTAAGTTACTTATCAAGTAATTTTTCCTCGCTTCAATGTAGCCTTCAACATGTACTGATGAAATTCTGTGCTGGACAACTAGCATCTGAACACAGACAAAACAGAAGTAATGCCTGTCAGCACTACTTCTCAGCTTTGGTTGGTTAGCACAGTAAGTGTGCAAATATTGGTGGTGTTGATGTTCTTTTGCAACACTTTGTGAAACGAAAAACGTCCCACTAGCTAAAATGGGCTGAACTAAATTAAGAAAAAAGTAAGAGTATAGTGTTGGTGAAGATCGTACTTAAATGTTAGTTGTTTATTTGGCTACCTGACATATAAAAGTCAAAATTTGATTACAACTCAGTTTGTACTTTCTTTCCACATTGCATATGGTATGCTTCATATATTTGTTGTTGTTGTTGTTGTTATTTCACAAGATTATTGTGTGTAGGGGGAGGGGGGGGGGTAGCAAGTACTTACTGTACAAATACAGGTACAAAAATGTCTAATGCTACTATCCCTTGATGAAAAAAAAAATGTGTTGAATGTTTGTGGTTTTTGAATTTTTTTGGTTCTTTGTTTCTTTTTGATGGTGAAATCCTTTTAAATCTGTCTGTATGTTCACTGCCTGTTCTAAATCAGAGACTTTCTCTCTGCCGTTTGTTCTAAATCAGTGACTCTGTCTCTGTCTGTCTGTCTGTCTGTCTGTCTGTCTGTCTGTCTCTCTGTCTGTCTGTCTGTCTGTCTCTCTGTATGTCTGTCTATCTCTCTCGGTCTTTTTCTCTCTGTTTCTCTCTCTCTCTCGCTATCTCTCTCCTCGCTATCTCTCTCTCGCTATCTCTCTCTCGCTATCTCTCTCTCTGTCTATCTGTCTGTCTATCTATCTCTGTCCTTTTCTCTCTGTTTCTCTCTCTCCCTCTCTTTCCGTTTGTTTAATTTTGTCTTGTAATATATAGGTCTGTGGCACAAAGGGAAAACACTCTTTCCACCAGGACGCCCTCCCATACCACCATTACTGCCTTATTTTAATGGAAGCTTTATTTATAAGTTAAATTAATTTTCCACGTACGGAAAACTTCACAGATCGATTCCAGAAGACAGGGGAAAAAAAAAAAAAAGAATGGCACGAACTGGGAATCGTAAACAGAATCCAACCTACGAGTTGTATTAAAACAAACAAAGAAAGAAAAAAAAACGAAACAAAACAAAGGAAAATTTTTTAAAAAAGGTCAGTGTGTTAGATGAAAGGCCACCAGTTCCTTTCAAACTGATCAAGCTGAATGGAATGCACGCAAACACCTCTTTCCAGCTTCTTTTAAAGCCCTAGGCTTACAATAGGAAATCCTGGCCAGCTCTTCGTCTGGTTGATTGCGTGGGCTGGGCTTTAAACTCCGCTAACCATGATCGATGGCAGCTTTCAGAAGAAGCCAACAATTCACTTTAAGTAGATAGACCCGGCTTCAAAGCGAAAGCCGCCTGATTAAGAGACTCGATTTATCGGAAGCGCTGTCCCGGGCCCTATCATAGTATTGCGCTCGCGCGCGCGCGCGCGCGCGCGTGTGTGTGTGTGTGTGTGTGTGTAAGTGTATGTGTATGAGTGTGTGTGTGTGTGTGTGTGTGTGTGTGTGATGTGTTGTGTGTGTGTGTGTGTGAGTGTGTGTGTGTGTGTGTGTGTGTGTGTATGTGTGTGTGTCCGCTAGGGCGCTATATCTGGTCAGTACGTTCTTAACTGGTAAGTAGTGTCTCAATGCAGTTTTATTGGCGTAGACTTTTTAGATCTAAAGAGTCATGAGCGAACAGATTTATGCTATCAACAGATCAAAAAAAAAAAAAAAAAAAAAAAAAAGAAGGGTTTATAAACTTATACAATAAAGAGATAGCAGTTTCGATCGAACAATTATACTACGATGACCGTCCCCCACAGCTAATACAAGCTGGACAATCTCGGCTTCACAACTTATTCGAATCTCCAAAACCAAGCATGAGATGCTTGTTTCTGGTTGGGCTAAACATATAGAGAGAGAGAAAGGGGAGAGAGAGAGAGAGAGAGAGAGAGAGAGAGAGAGAGAGAGAGAGAGAGAGAGAGAAACAGATAGACAGACAGACAGACAGAGACAGACAGAGACAGAGACAGAGGCAGAGACAGAGACAGAGACAGACAGACAGACACCCAGACAGACAGAGACAGACAAAAATACGGACTGACATGCAGAGAGAAAGAGAGAGAGAGAGAGAGAGAGAGAGAGAGAGAGAGAGAGGGAGAGAGAGAGAGAGAGAGAGAGAGGAGAGACAGAGAGAGACAGAGTCATGTGTTGAAAGGGTACGGCAAGTCAAAGCCATTTGTAACGTTGGAACGACTGATATGTAAGCAGAAGTTTCGAACTCACACTTTGGAGCATCTACTGTTACCAACACACATAAGCAATTAAGGAAGAGTATCCACTTAATGCAGATCATACGTGCTATTAAACACGAAACGGGAAAAGTGAGTTTCGAACTCAAGCTCTCCTTCCCCTCCTATTCTCGTCCCATACGGAGAGAAAATGATGTTTGCTAATGGGTGAGAAAGCCATGTGATTTACGGCTTGATTAGACGTGTTTATGCTTATATTCACATTACCATGTAATGTGCTGTATTGAAAGGGGACCTGCAGCCTCGGATTTTGCTTCTGGCGGTCCTGTTCTGCGGTTCAATACAAGATGGACCAAAGGTGTTTATGGAGGAGATACATGTAACAGACCCGGTTGCCAGTGCAAACCGCTCCTGGGGAGGTGTTGTTAGTCGGGATGTGTGGGATGGGGAAAAAAAAACCCTGCTTCCATACCCATAGGGCTGAATATATCGAAAGGACGTTAACACAGGAACAATCTCACGGATGGATGCCTACACACATTCATAGTTACATGGTAATGTGAATATAAGCGTGTATGCAAGCCTGCGCGTGCGCCTGCACACAGAAAAACATATAATACACAAACACACGAACTTATAGAGGCAAACATATAAGCGTAAACAAACGAAAACACATTATTATGTATCAAACAAACGTCACACATATGCACACATGTACGCATACGCTAAAATACAAACGCACACACACACGCTCAGACACACATATACACAGACATATAAACACACACACACACACACACACACACACACACACACACACACACACATACGCACACACACACACACGCACAGACACTCTCTCTCTCTTCACACACACACACACACACATACACACACACAAACGCACACACACACACACACACACACACATACGCACACACACCACACACACACACACCACACACACACACACCACACACACTCTCTCTCTCTCTCTCTCACACACACACACACACACACACACACACACACACACACACACACACACACACACACACACACACCGAACACACACACACACACACACACACACATGAACACACACACACGAACACACACACACACACACATATGAACACACACACACACACATACACACACACACCACACACACACACACACACACACACACACACGAACACACACACACACACACACACACACACACACACACACACACACACACACAACAAACACACGCTTCACGATGATAATGATGAACTCTCTCATCGATTCCGCGCATATGCAGACTTCTGATCCTTTATCACTTGCTACAGGTGTTTATTTATGTCAGACACAGGAACAATCCAGGTGGCACAGAGTCTTTCACAGGTGCTGCACTGGAAGGACACCTGCAACCTCAGTTTTGCTTCTGCCGGTCCCTCTTCCATTTAATAGCAGTAGTTCTGCTATGTTCAAATGAGACTGTGCCTATGTTAACGCCCTATCGGTATACTCAGCCCTATCTTTATGGAAGCATGCTTTTCCATCCCACACATCCCGACTAAACAACTCCTTCCCAGGATCACTTAGCACTGACAACCGGGTCTGTCACGTGTATCTCATCACTGGCACCGGTGGTTAGCCAGCGCGCATAGCCATGCAACAATTAATACATTCCACTTTACATTTCATGTACAGTCCTTCTGTTTTTATGAAACACCACAAACTTGATCAAGTAGAATGAATCGCTTTAGTGTGCGTTAGATCGAAAGAGGACCCGTCTACAGAAACGATGAAATGACTTTGAATAATTTGTTGAGGGTGAAAATAAAACAGTACCACCATTCGCTGTAAAAGCAGACTAGACGAATCCAAAAACCAGATCGGGATGTTCATGTTCATATTGCATATAGCCCAGCCGACTATTAGAGCCGTATCAGGGCTAACACTACGTCATAGATCGGGATAGGGAGGTCAAATTGTACCAAGGAATTATAAATTAGTGCTATTGTCAATTTAATCGTGACCGTTTAATTTTTTATTTTGTACACGTTATATTCTTTCAAAGTAATGTGTTGAAACATTAAGCTTTAGATTTTCGTAAATATTGTTGTGTTTGCTGTTTTCAACGAAATATACTGATAGGGCTGAGTATTCCGATAGGGCTAAGTATACCGATAGGACTAAATATACCGATAGGGCTGAGTACACCGATAGGCTAAGTATACCGATAGGGCTAAGTATACCGACAGGGCTGAGTATACCGATAGGGCTAAATATACCGATAGGGCTAAGTATACCGATAGAGCTCAGTACACCGATAGGGCTAAATATACCGATAGGGCTAAGTATTCCGATAGGACTAAATATACCGATAGGGCTAAGCATACCGACAGGCTGAGTATACCGACAGGGCTGAGTACACTGATAGGGCTAAGTATACCGATAAGACTAAATATACTGATAGGGCTGAGTACACTGATAGGGCTGAGTATACTGATAGGGCTCAACATACCGACAGGGCTGAGTATACTGACAGGGCTGAGTACACCAATAGGGCTAAGTATACCGATAGGGCTATGTATACTGATAGGGCTCAACATACCGACAGGGCTAAGTATACCGACAGGGCTGAGTACACCAATAGGGCTAAGTATACCGATAAGACTAGATATACCGATAGGGCTGAGTACACTGATAGGGCTGAGTATACTGATAGGGTTGAGTACACTGATAGGGCTGAGTATACTGATAGGGCTGAGTACACTGATAGGGCTGAGTATACTGATAGGGCTCAACATACCGACAGGGCTAAGTATACTGACAGGGCTGAGTACACTGATAGGGCTAAGTATACCGATAGGGCTATGTATACCAATAGGGCTGAGTACACCAGTAGGACTAAATATACCGATAGGGCTAAGTATACCAATATGGCTAAGTATCTGACAGGACTAAATATACCGATAGGGCTAAGCATATCGATAGGGCTGAGTATACTGACAGGGCTGAGTATACCAACAAGGCTGAGTACACCGATAGGGCTAAGTATACCGATAAGACTAAATATACCGATAGGGCTGAGTACACTGATAGGGCTGAGTATACTGATAGGGCTAGAACATACCGACAGGGCTAAGTATACTGACAGGGCTGAGTACCACCGATAGGGCTAAGTATACCGATAGGGCTATGTATACCAACAGGGCTGAGTACACCAGTAGGACTAAATATACCGATAGGGCTAAGTATACCGATAGGGCTAAGTATACCAATAGGGCTAAGTATTCTGACAGGACTAAATATACCGATAGTGCTAAGCATATTGATAGGGCTGATATACCGACGGGGCTGAGTATACCGACAGGGCTGAGTACACTGATAGGGCTAAGTATACCGATAAGACTAAATATACTGATAGGGCTGAGTACACTGATAGGGCTGAGTATACTGATAGGGCTCAACATACCGACAGGGCTGAGTATACTGACAGGGCTGAGTACACCAATAGGGCTAAGTATACCGATAGGGCTATGTATACTGATAGGGCTCAACATACCGACAGGGCTAAGTATACCGACAGGGCTGAGTACACCAATAGGGCTAAGTATACCGATAAGACTAGATATACCGATAGGGCTGAGTACACTGATAGGGCTGAGTATACTGATAGGGCTGAGTACACTGATAGGGCTGAGTATACTGATAGGGCTGAGTACACTGATAGGGCTGAGTATACTGATAGTGCTCAACATACCGACAGGGCTAAGTATACTGACAGGGCTGAGTACACTGATAGGGCTAAGTATAACCGATAGGGCTATGTATACCAACAGGGCTGAGTACACCAGTAGGACTAAATATACCGATAGGGCTAAGTATACCAATATGGCTAAGTATTCTGACAGGACTAAATATACCGATAGGGCTAAGCATATCGATAGGGCTGAGTATACTGACAGGGCTGAGTATACCAAAGGGCTGAGTACACCGATAGGGCTAAGTATACCGATAAGACTAAATATACCGATAGGGCTGAGTACACTGATAGGGCTGAGTATACTGATAGGGCTGAACATACCGACAGGGCTAAGTATACTGACAGGGCTGAGTACCACCGATAGGGCTAAGTATACCGATAGGGCTATGTATACCAACAGGGCTGAGTACACCAGTAGGACTAAATATACCGATAGGGCTAAGTATACCGATAGGGCTAAGTATACCAATAGGGCTAAGTATTCTGACAGGACTAAATATACCGATAGTGCTAAGCATATCGATAGGGCTGAGTATACCGACGGGGCTGAGTATACCGACAGGGATGAGTACACTGATAGGGCTAAGTATACCGATAAGACTAAATATACCGATTGGGCTGAGTACACTGATAGGGCTGAGTATACTGATAGGGCTGAACATACCGACAGGGCTAAGTATACTGACAGGGCTGAGTACCACCGATAAGGCTAAGTATACCGATAGGGCTATGTATACCAACAGGGCTGAGTACACCAGTGGACTAAATATACCGATAGGGCTAAGTATACCGATAGGGCTAAGTATACCAATAGGGCTAAGTATTCTGACAGGACTAAATATACCGATAGTGCTAAGCATATCGATAGGGCTGAGTATACCGACGGGGCTGAGTATACCGACAGGGCTGAGTACACTGATAGGGCTAAGTATACCGATAAGACTAAATATACGATTGGGCTGAGTACACTGATAGGGCTGAATATACTGATAGAGCTAAGTATACCGATAAGACTAAATACACCGACAGGGCTAAGTATACCGACAGGGCTCTGTACACCGATAGGGCTAAGTATACTGATAGGGCTGAGTATACCGACAGGGCTAAGTATACTGATAGGGCTGAGTATACCGACAGGGCTAAGTATACTGATAGGGCTGAGTACACCGATAGGGCTAAGTATATTGATAGGGCTCTGTACACCGATAGGGCTGAGTATACCGTTAGGGATAAGTATAACCAATAGGGCTGAGTACACCAATAGGGCTGAGTGTACCGATAGGGTTAAGTATACCGACAGGCTAAGTACAACCAATAGGGCTGAGTACATGGATAGGGCTAAGTATACC
>JAPXFY010000438.1:57500-58507 GCA_030674185.1 Monoplex corrugatus | reverse complement strand
CAAACCAATGCTGCACGCCTTGTACTCAAAAGAAAAAAGCTGACCACATATCTCTCCTCTCCTGGCACAACTTCACTGGCTCCCTGTATCAAAGCGCATACAGTACAAACTAGACATCATGTGCTACAAAAGCCTCAATAACGCAGCCCCCGATTACCTGTCAAGCCCACTTGAGATCTATGTTCCCTCACGTACCCTCCGCTCTGCCTCCGATCCTCTGACTTTTCGCTTTCCACGCACTAAGCTCAATACCTATGGTCCACGAGCCTTCTCTGTTTCTGGTCCACTCTCCTGGAACAAACTTCCTCTCTCAGTCCGTCAGCAACCTACTTTTGTCTCCTTCAAGTCCGCTCTCAAAACTCACCTTTTCCCCTCTGCATAAAATCCTGACCTCACTCAAACCCCTCTGCAGTCTGTCTCCACTCGGAGGGGAATCACATTGTAATATATAATTGTATACATATAATATGCTGTCTATAATTTTCCATTGCTTTTATTCTTTCTCCCCATTTATAGCCATGCGTGTGTGTGTGTGTGTGTGTGTGTGTGTGTGTGTGTGTGTGTGTGTGTGTGTGTGTGTGTGTGTGCGGTGTGTGTGTGCGTGCGTGTGTGTGTGCGTGCGTGTGTGTGTGTGTGCGTACGTGCGTGTGTGTCTGTTTCAGCGCTTAGATTTGATTTTATCAAGATTTTGCGCTATATAAATATTGTAATTATTATTATTATTAGTTTTAATATAGCGCACCCAGGATTGGAACCCACATCTATTAGCATGTGAATCCACCGTCTAAACCAACTGAGCTACTGGGGCGTGCATAGGATTTCTGTATGCGCGGTTCCTAAAAACGACGATAACGCAATAATGACAACCGTTGAAACGTTGGCATGCTGTGCTGGCCATTTCGAAATTCGTCACTTCCGTGACTACTTTAATTTGAATGGACGTGGTACCCAGACATTGGTCGAAATGTTGGTTTGCTTGTCATTGTGCAGAAAGGTTATGTCATGGG
>JAPXFY010000438.1:42500-50000 GCA_030674185.1 Monoplex corrugatus | reverse complement strand
TGACGTTAGTGCATATAGAATTCATTCCGAGCGCGGAGACGTCACCTTGAGAAACTGAAACTGAAACTGAACCTCTCTCTCTCTGTCTGTCTGTCTGTCTGTCTGTCTGTCTGTCTGTCTGTCTGTCTCTGTCTCTCTAATTCTCTCTCTCTGTCTATTTGTCTCTCTCTATCTATCTGTCTGTCTGTCTGTCTATCTATCTATCTATCTATCTATCTATTTATCTATCTATCTATCTATCTATCTATCTATCTATCTATCTATCTATCTATATATCTATCTATCTATCTATCTATCTATCTATCTATCTATCTTATCTATCTATCTTTATGTATGTATGTATGTATGTATGTATCTATCTATCTATCTATCTATCTATCTGTCTCTGTCTATATATACACTATATATATATATGTGATGGGGCGAGTGGTAAGGGGTAGGGAGTGATGATGATATTTGCTGTGGTGGTCGTTTGAATCCAGAGCAGAAAGGGAAGTCTCTCAATCAAAAGACAAGTCCTTGTTTTGCGCTTTATTATTGAGAAAAGAAGACGAGGAAGGAGACAGGTAAGAAGGAAGACAGTGCTACAGTAATGCCGTGAAGTTGATCACCTGCTTTGAGATCAAGAGTGGTGGCAGGAAAGGCACCTCTGGTGAGACTGAGAGTGGCTGGTGGAAAAGCACACGCCTTGTTATTTTATACTTTGGGAACCAAGCATGGTCATACTTTCAAACCTTTCAGATGGCAAGGTCTGATTGGTTGTTCTCACCTAATTAATAAATCAACACTTAGTGTGTAGTTTTAACGCAGCGCGTCAGTACACACAAGTGAGACACTGGTCATTGTCCGGCAGTTTCGCGAGTGGCTATTGCAACCCCCCTGCGGTCATTGTCTATGTGTTCCCGCCCACTACATACAATGCTGAGGGCCGCATACATTAGTGAAGGCCCCCTCTATGTTCTGTAAAACTACAACGTAATACTGACTGGAGATGACAACAAAATCTTGTCGTAGGCCCGCTTTAGAGTACACGTACACATTGTAGATCTGCTAATTGTTTAGCAGTGTGTTATCTACAATCATCATGTACTGGCTAGATCCTTGGAATGTCCAATGCATAGCTATGGGTAGGCAGAGGCTGTGAGATAACAGTACAATTTGACCAAGAGAATGCAAGGCGTTTTTGATCTAGGCAAGCACGCTACACGGCGTTGCCTTTGAGCGTTGTAGGTAAATGGGGAAAGATCGTAACAGAGCAAGGCACTCTGTTGCACCTCCCCCCACCAATCTGAAAACCATCGTCCGCGATAGTGCGCAAACATGGGGTAAATTCTTGAGGGCTGAAATTTCAGGGCCACCTCAAGAATTCACAAAATTTTGAACTGCTATGGATATGGTGGAGTATGCAATCCACTTGCATATTAGCTAGGGTATGCATGGGCAAACTGGAGAGTTGTGATTTAAGTTCCGAAAGGACAGTTACACTGTTTGGTCAAGTTAGGACTCTGAATTGGTCATCGTACTTGACAGTACGGAACACTGAAATGGCAAATGCCTTAACATAATAAGCTAAAGAAAGTAGCATTTGATAAGTTCACTAAAGCCTCTTTGCCATACCTATGCATCAAAACATTCATTGTGGGAAACAAAATGACAAATGTATAGAACTACATGCAAATATTAAGAGCATCAAATTAATGCGTTAATCAAGTTTTCAATGGCATGCTTACTACATGCTAAGTGAAAGGAAAAATGACTAAATATAATGTTCATAGCTTTGACAGATTATCAATTTACAGCACATAGGCCCACAAAAATGTTAATGGTAATTTGGTTGTAGGCTACATTATTTGTCCATGTTATGGTCTGTAGAACCTGAAAAGAAATTATTATAGGCCTACTCATTAATATTTGTCCCATTGTGGTACAACTCACTCCGTCTTGTTCGAGAGGGGTGTTGACCGTCTTGGAGGGACTGGTGTTGTAGGCTGATCTGTTACAGCGGGCTCAGGTGCTGTTGTCACTGGGGACTGTGTTGTTCTCGGCTGTGGCTGTGGGCAGACTAGCCACTGCTCATCTTCGGAGTCAGATGACTCCGGGTCTGGTGGTGGCTTCATGTCTGGCATGGACCCAGATGCTGGCTGGAGGTGGATCCTGGAAATGGCCTGGTGAGGGCCACCTGCCAGTGACTGTACTGTGTAGATGTGACGGTGCTGGGGGTGGCGTGCCATCACACAGTACAGGTCCGGCGACCAGGTGTTGGTCCATGCTGTGCTGGAACCAGGTATCATGTCCCGCAGGTAAACGTGCATGCCTACCTGCAGGTCGTCGTCAGCTGCTGGTGTAGAGGTCACCTGCTCCAGTGCTGCTGGGTCCTGTCGTTGACCATCATGGCTCGGGTGGCCTCTGGATCGACGGTGTCTGCAGGGCACTGGAACAGGATGTGCACCGGCAGCTCTAGAGGTGCTGACCACAATCAGGTTCTGGCTGGCACCGGGGAGATTGGGGACAGCAGCAGGTTTGGAGGGCTGATGAAGAAGAGAGGGAGAATGGGGCAAGGGAGAAGGAGTATTGGCAGGCTTGGACTTGCCTGGAGGTTGCTTCTTCCTTTTGTGCCCTGCAGCTTGTCTGTGGGTGACTGCAAGGTCTGCACTTTGCATTACAGCTCTCTTGGGTGCAGGCTGCAGTCGCCGCTTGGCCCTCTTCTCGTACCGGTGTCGGTTCCAGCATTTGTCTTCAGTGTGGCCGGCCCGGTCACACCAAAGACAATGCTCTGGTGGCTGCCGTTGCCACGGCGCCGATCGCTGTTCGCTGCTGTGGAGAGGTGGTTGCCAGGGTGGTTCCTTCGGAGCTGCAGTGTTGCGCTGTTGGAGGTTTTGATCTATGCTGGCATTGAGTTCTGCCAGCTGCGCCTCCATACGGGCGATGACTGGGCTGGAGTTGGTCACTATCAGCTGTGCCAGGTGGTGTTCTGCACAGCTGTCCTCTCTCATCCACCACAGGGCCTCCATCTTGGCTCCCTCGAAGGTGGTGTCTGGATGATCGCTTATGTATCGCCGGACATCCCTCCTGAGAGCGCCTGGGGAGGGACCACAGACGAAGGCATCCCGAAGCTGCGTTGGTGACAATGTCCCCTCTTCAGCTTGGTTGGCCTTCATCCAGAGTACGCGTAGGTGGGTCGCATACTCAATGACAGTCTCCCCCTTTCCCTGCTGCCTGTTGTAGAATATGGCAGCAAGAGTTGTGGAGTCCCTCTGGTCACCCCAGTTGTCCTGGATGATCTTCAGGATCTTGTCTGGAGTGTCCACTCTTGCCGTTGGTTGCCATAGTAGCTCCCGACGAGTTGGGCCCTCTAACGATGATATGAGCCAGAGGGCAGCTGCTTTGTCATCCAGGGGCTGGAGCTGAAGAAAAAGCGTGGCCTCCTGGATAAAGTCGTCGATTACTGAGGTGCCTTCGTCGCCTGACAGCTTTGGTAGCTTGTAGAGCTGTGAGTTTGAATGGTTTGGCAACTTGATGAATCTGCAGCACTGTCTTCTATTTAGTTCCCTTTCCGAATCTGGATCCTGCTCGGCAGCGCCAGGTGAGATGGATCGAGCGGTTAAGGGGTAGGGAGGTGATTTTGATTTGATGATTGCAGCCACAGGTGAGATGGTGCGAGTTGGTTAAGGGGTTAAGGGTGATGATAGTGATGATTGCTGTTTGCTGTGGTGGTCGTTTGAATCCAGAGCAGAAAGGGAAGTCTCTCAATCAAAAGACAAGTCCTTGTTTTGCTACTTGACTCTTTATTATTGAGAAAAGAAGACGAGGAAGGAGACAGGTAAGAAGGAAGACAGTGCTACAGTAACGCCATGAAGTTGATCACCTGCTGTGAGATCAAGAGTGGTGGCAGGAAAGGGCACCTCTGGTGAGACTGAGAGTGGCTGGTGGAAAAGCACATGCCTTGTTATTTTATACTTTGGGAACCAAGCATGGTCATACTTTCAAACCTTTCAGATGGCAAGGTCTGATTGGTTGTTCTCACCTAATTAATAAATCAACACTTAGTGTGTAGTTTTAACGCAGCGCGTCAGTACACACAAGTGAGACACTGGTCATTGTCCGGCAGTTTCGCGAGTGGCTATTGCAACACCCCCTGCGGTCATTGTTTATGTGTTCCCGCCCACTACATACAATGCTGAGGGCCGCATACATTAGTGACGGCCCCCTCTACGTTCTGTAAAACTACAACGTAATACTGACTGGAGATGACAACAAAATCTTGTCGTAGGCCCGCTTTAGAGTACACGTACACATTGTAGATCTGCTAATTGTTTAGCAGTGTGTTATCTACAATCATGTACTGGCTAGATCCTTGGAATGTCCAATGCATAGCTATGGGTAGGCAGAGGCTGTGAGACAACAGTACAATTTGACCAAGAGAATGCAAGGCGTTTTTGATCTAGGCAAGCACACTACACGGCGTTGCCTTTGAGTGTTGTAGGTAAATGGGGAAAGATCGTAATAGAGCAAGGCACTCTGTTACACATCCCCCCACCAATTTGAAAACCATCGTCCGCGATAGTGCGCGAACATGGGGTAAATTCTTGAGGGCTGAAATTTCAGGGCCACCTCAAGAATTCACAAAATTTTTAACTGCTATGGATATGGTGGAGTATGCAATCCACTTGCATATTAGCTAGGGCATGCATGGGCAAACTGGAGAGTTGTAATTTAAGTTCCGAAAGGACAGTTACACTGTTTGGTCAAGTTAGGACTCTGAATTGGTCATCGTACTTGACAGTACGGAACACTGAAATGGCAAATCCTTAACATAATAAGCTCAAGAAAGTAGCATTTGATAAGTTCACTAAAGCCTCTTTGCCATACCTATGCATCAAAACATTCATTGTGGGAAACAAAATGACAAATGTATAGAACTACATGCAAATATTAAGAGCATCAGATTAATGCGTTAATCAAGTTTTCAATGGCATGCTTACTACATGCTAAGTGAAAGGAAAAATGACTAAATATAATGTTCATAGCTTTGACAGATTATCAATTTACAGCACATAGGCCCACAAAAATGTTAATGGTAATTTTGGTTGTAGGCTATATTATTTGTCCATGTTATGGTCTGTAGAACCTGAAAAGAAATTACTATAGGCCTACTCATTAATATTTGTCCCGTTGTGGTACGACTCACTCCGTCTTGTTCGAGAGGGGTGTTGACCGTCTTGGAGGGACTGGTGTTGTAGGCTGATCTGTTACAGCGGGCTCAGGTGCTGTTGTCACTGGGGACTGTGTTGTTCTCGGCTGTGGCTGTGGGCAGACTAGCCACTGCTCATCTTCGGAGTCAGATGACTCCGGGTCTGGTGGTGGCTTCATGTCTGGCATGGACCCAGATGCTGGCAGGAGGTGGATCCTGGAAATGGCCTGGTGAGGGCCACCTGCCAGTGACTGTACTGTGTAGATGTGATGGTGCTGGGGGTGGCGTGCCGTCACACAGTACAGGTCCGGCGACCAGGTGTTGGTCCATGCTGCGCTGGAACCAGGTATCATGTCCCGCAGGTAAACGTGCATGCCTACCTGCAGGTCGTCGTCAGCTGCTGGTGTAGAAGTCACCTGCTCCAGTGCTGCTGGGTCCTGTCATTGACCATCATGGCTCGGGTGGCCTATGGATCGACGGTGTCTGCAGGGCACTGGAACAGGATTTGCACCGGCAGCTCTAGAGGTGCTGACCACAATCAGGTTCTGGCTGGCACCGGGGAGATTGGGGACAGCAGCAGGTTTGGAGGGCTGATGAAGAAGAGAGGGAGAATGGGGCAAGGGAGAAGAGTATTGGCAGGCTTGGACTTGCCTGGAGGTTGCTTCTTCCTTTTGTGCCCTGCAGCTTGTCTGTGGGTGACTGCAAGGTCTGCACTTTGCATTACAGCTCTCTTGGGTGCAGGCTGCAGTCGCCGCTTGGCCCTCTTCTCGTACCGGCGTCGGTTCCAGCATTTGTCTTCAGTGTGGCCGGCCCGGTCACACCAAAGACAATGCTCTGGTGGCTGCCGTTGCCACGGCGCCGGTCGCTGTTCGCTGCTGTGGAGAGGTGGTTGCCAGGGTGGTTCCTTCGGAGCTGCAGTGTTGCGCTGTTGGAGGTTTTGATCTATGCTGGCATTGAGTTCTGCCAGCTGCGCCTCCATACGGGCGATGACTGGGCCGGAGTTGGCCACTATCAGCTGTGCCAGATGGTGTTCTGCACAGCTGTCCTCTCTCATCCACCACAGGGCCTCCATCTTGGCTCCCTCGAAGGTGGTGTCCGGATGATTTCTTATGTATCGCCGGACATCCCTCCTGAGAGCGCCTGGGGAGAGACCACAGACGAAGGCGTCCCGAAGCTGCGTTGGTGACAATGTCCCCTCTTCAGCTTGGTTGGCCTTCATCCAGAGTACGTAGGTGGGTCGCGTACTCAATGACAGTCTCCCCCTTTCCCTGCTGCCTGTTGTAGAATATGGCAGCAAGAGTTGTGGAGTCCCTCTGGTCACCCCAGTTGTCCTGGATGATCTTCAGGATCTTGTCTGGAGTGTCCACTCTTGCCGTTGGTTGCCATAGTAGCTCCCGACGAGCTGGGCCCTCTAACGATGATATGAGCCAGAGGGCAGCTGCTTTGTCATCCAGGGGCTGGAGCTGAAGAAAAAGCGTGGCCTCCTGGATAAAGTCGTCGATTACTGAGGTGCCTTCGTCGCCTGACAGCTTTGGTAGCTTGTAGAGCTGTGAGTTTGACATGGTTTGGCAACTTGATGAATCTGAAGCACTGTCTTCTATTTAGTTCCCTTTCCGAATCTGGATCCTGCTCGGCAGCGCCAGGTGAGATGGATCGAGCGGTTAAGGGGTAGGGAGGTGATTTTGATTTGATGATTGCAGCCACAGGTGAGATGGTGCGAGTTGGTTAAGGGGTTAAGGGTGATGATAGTGATGATTGCTGTTTGCTGTGGTGGTCGTTTGAATCCAGAGCAGAAAGGGAAGTCTCTCAATCAAAAGACAAGTCCTTGTTTTGCTACTTGACTCTTTATTATTGAGAAAAGAAGATGAGGAAGGAGACAGGTAAGAAGGAAGACAGTGCTACAGTAACGCCGTGAAGTTGATCACCTGCTGTGAGATCAAGAGTGGTGGCAGGAAAAGGCACCTCTGGTGAGACTGAGAGTGGCTGGTGGAAAAGCACACGCTATGACGCGCCTTGTTATTTTATACTTTGGGAACCAAGCATGGTCATACTTTCAAACCTTTCAGATGGCAAGGTCTGATTGGTTGTTCTCACCTAATTAATAAATCAACACTTAGTGTGTAGTTTTAACACAAGTGAGACACTGGTCATTGTCCCGGCAGTTTCGCGAGTGGCTATTGCAACACCCCCTGCGGTCATTGTCTATGTGTTCCCGCCCACTACATACAATGCTGAGCGCCGCATACATTAGTGACGGCCCCCTCTACGTTCTGTAAAACTACAACGTAATACTGACTGGAGATGACAAC
>JAPXFY010000438.1:20000-35000 GCA_030674185.1 Monoplex corrugatus | reverse complement strand
ACGAAAGACATAGGACCAGAGCCACAAATAGCAAAGATGGGCAACAAGATGATTTCGTTCTCTTGTCTCTTTTTCTGTCTCTGTCTCTCGCTCTCTGTATCTCTTCTGCCTGTCTCTCTTCCTGTCTGTGTCTCTCGCTCTATCTGTTCTGTCTCTCTCATTCTGTCCCTGTATCTCTGGCTCTGGGTCTACCACTGTCTCTTCTGTCTATGTCTCTGTCTCTGTCTCTCTCATTCTGTCCCTGTCTCTCTGGCTCTGGGTCTACCACTGTCTCTTCTGTCTATGTCTCTGTCTCTCGTTCTCTCTTTTCTTCTGTCTCTCTTTCTCTTTCTGTCTCTGTCTTTCGCTCTCTATCTCTTCTATCTTTCCATTGCTGTCTCTGTCTCTTGCTCAATCTCTTCTGTCTCTCTCTCTTTCTGTCTCTGTCTCTTGTTGTCTCTCACTGTCTCTATCTCTTCTGTCTCTCTTTCTGTCTCTCGGTCTATCTCTTCTGGTCTCTCTGTCCCTGTCTCTCGCTGTCTATCTCTTCTGTCTCTTTCTGTCTCTGTCTCTCGCTCTCTGTCTCTTCTGTCTCTTTCTTTCTGTCTCTGTCTCTCTCTTTCTCTTTCTGTCTCTCGCTCTCTATCTCTTCTATCTTTCTCTTGCTGTTTCTGTCTCTCGCGCAATCTCTTTTGTCTCTCTCTTTCTGTCTCTTGCTGTCTCTCGCTCTCTCTGTCTCTTCTGTCTCTCTCTTTCTGTCTCTGTCTCTTGGTCTGTCTCTTCTGTCTCTCTCTTTCTGTCTCTGTTTCTCGCTCTCTGTCTCTTCTGTCTCTCTCTTTCTGTCTCTGTCTCTCGCTCTTATCTCTTCTATCTTTCTCTTGCTGTTTCTGTCTCTCGCTCAATCTTTGTCTCTCTCTTTCTGTCCCTGTCTCTTGCTGTCTTTCGCTCTCTCTGTCTCTCATTCTGTCTCTGTCTCTTGGTCTGTCTCTTCTGTCTCTCTCTTTCTGTCCATGTCTCTTGCTATCTGTTCTCTCTCTTTCTGTCTCTCGCTCTCTGTCTCTTCTGTCTGTCTGTCTCTTTCTGTCTCTGTCTCTCGCTGTTTGTTTCTTCTGTCTCTCTGTCTCTGTCTCCCGCTCTCTCTATATCTTCTGTCTCTCTTTCTGTCTTTGTCTCTCGCTCTATCTCTTCTGTCTCTCGCGCTATCTCTTCTGTCTCTCTTTCTGTCTCTGTCTGTCTCTTTCTCTATCTCTTCTGTCTCTCACTCTATCTCTTCTGTCTCTCTTTCTGTCTCTGTCTGTCTCTTTCTCTATCTCTTCTGTCTCTCTAAAAGCACATGCGTGAATAGACGTTAAATGAAATACCGGTACTGTAATGAACGAACACGATGTTTTGTCATCTAAAGGTGAAGAGATATGAGATAAGAAAAGGCAAAGGCAGAGACTGGGAAGTGGACAGGAGAGAACATAGGGGAAATACAAAAGAGGAGAGATATTTAAAGTGTGTGTGTGTGTGTGTGTGTGTGTGTGTGTGTGTGTGTGTGTGTGTGTGTGTGTGTGTGTGTGTGTGTGTGTGTGCGTCTGTGTGTGTGTGCGTCTGTGTGTGTCTCTGTGTGTGTGTGTCTGTGTGTATGTGTGTGTGTGTATGTGTGTAAGTGTGTGTGTGTATGTGTGTGTTTGTGTGTCTGTGTGTGTGTGTGAGAGAGAGAGAGAGAGAGAGATTTTGAGACAGACAGACAGAGACAGAAAGAGATTTTGAGAGAGAGATAATTTTAAGAGAGAGAGATTTTGAGAGAGAGAGAGCGCGAGAGAGAAAGAGAGACAGCAAGAGAGAGAGAGGGGGGAGAGGGTGAGTGTTTTCTTTCTCAGAACAAAAAGGCAACATAGACACAAACAGCTGTAAACGAGAATGAACGATTTCAAACTGTATTTGAACTATGTGGATTGCAGGAACAAAAGAGGATTCCAACGCCCTTTAGAAATGGCTACACGCCTTCCACATCAGTATTGTCATTCCTACAGGTTGCCATAAAGAACTGAAGTCAACAAAGTGCGGTTGTCGTACACTGACGAAGTCAAAGAAAAAGCACAAACAGCTTAGGGTGGATAGCTGGCTGTTTTTTGAACATTAGATTCCAGTGATAGGCTGATGAAATACCAGTGCAAAATATAGACTAGGTAAAACATAGTCTAGGTAGGGCCTCAGGACCTGGCCAGCTCATGGCTTTATGTGCAGGCTTAAGGCATGTGCCACGGTCACCATACACATGGCACCTGTGACGTTAGTGCATATGGAATTCATTCCGAGCGCGGAGATCTCATCTTGAAAAACTGAAACTGAAACTGAACATCAGACTCCATTTCTCATTGCGCGTTAGCAATAGACGAAACTCACTGACGTCAAAATGGCAAAACAGAAAAGGTATTGGTCGTCTTAAAGACGTCAAAAACACTTTGTATAAAAACTTCTATTTGCAGCCTATGTCAGGTCTCGATTCTGTGACCCATCACCACAGAGAGTTGCAGATGACTCGAATACAGGACACAGCACAGATCTGTGTAGCTCGGTGACATACCATGTAGGGTCTACATGTACTGACGCTATAGACTTGACTCGTCACGTCAAGCGACATAATCCAGATGAAGGAAATCATGCCAGGAGGGCTTTGTGTACAGCTTCAAGTGTGACTTCTACACTGACCACGTTCCCACTGCATGGAGAGCTCCTGCAGAATTCCCAGCCTTGTGTGGAGGCGTCCGTGTCATCTTGTATGTCAGAGTGATCTTGTATGTCGGAATGATCTTGTGTGTCAGAGTGATCTTGTATGTCAGAATGATCTTGTATGTCGGAATGATCTTGTGTGTCGGAGTGATCTTGTATGTTGGAGTGATCTTGTATGTCGGAGTGATCTTGTATGTCAGAATGATCTTGTATGTCGGAGTGGTCTTGTATGTCGGAGTGGTCTTGTATGTCGTAATGATCTTGTACGTCGGAGTGATCTTGTATGTCGGAGTAGTCTTGTATGTCAGAATGGTCTTGTATGTCAGAATGATCTTGTATGTCAGAATGATCTTATATGTCGGAGTGGTCTTGTGTGTCAGAGTGGTCTTGTATGTCGGAATGATCTTGTGTGTCAGAGTGGTCTTGTATGTCAGAATGATCTTGAATGTCAGAGTGATCTTGTATGTCGGAATGGTCTTGTATGTTGGAATGATCTTGTGTGTCAGAGTGATCTTGTATGTCAGAGTGGTCTTGTATGTCGGAGTGGTCTTGTATGTCGGAATGATCTTGTGTGTCGGAATGATCTTGTGTGTCAGAGTGATCTTGTGTGTCAGAGTGATCTTGTGTGTCGGAGTGATCTTGTGTGTCGGAGTGATCTTGTATGTCAGAGTGATCTTGTATGTCAGAATGATCTTGTGTGTCAGAGTGATCTTGTGTGTCAGAGTGATCTTGTGTGTCGGAGTGATCTTGTATGTCAGAGTGATCTTGTATGTCAGAATGATCTTGTGTGTCAGAGTGATCTTGTATGTCAGAATGATCTTGTATGTCAGAGTGATCTTGTATGTCAGAGTGATCTTGTATGTCGGAGTGATCTTGTGTGTCAGAGTGATCTTGTATGTCAGAGTGATCTTGTATGTCAGAGTGATCTTGTATGTCAGAGTGATCTTGTGTGTCAGAGTGATCTTGTGTGTCAGTGATCTTGTGTGTCAGAGTGATCTTGTGTGTCAGTGATCTTGTGTGTCAGTGATCTTGTGTGTCAGAGTGATCTTGTGTGTCAGTGATCTTGTGTGTCAGTGATCTTGTGTGTCAGTGATCTTGTGTGTCAGAGTGATCTTGTGTGTCAGTGATCTTGTGTGTCAGTGATCTTGTGTGTCAGTGATCTTGTGTGTCAGTGATCTTGTGTGTCAGAGTGATCTTGTGTGTCAGTGATCTTGTGTGTCAGTGATCTTGTGTGTCAGTGATCTTGTGTGTCAGTGATCTTGTGTGTCGGAGTGATCTTGTGTGTCGAAGTCATCTTTTATGCCAGAATGGTTCTGACATTTAACTCATCAATATGCTGTGAAATGGTGGTAGTGGTATGTTTGGAATCTGTTGAGGAGGGGGATATATATTCACTTTCAGACAATTCAGTACGCACTTCACCTAGTTCTGCCTGTTCTAATCCAGGCCTGCACAAAATTCTATGCGCTGGCAAGGTCTTGAAGTGGGGAGGAAGAAGAGCTCGGAGACCTATGAAACACTAAACTGACACCACCAGAATGATGGAAGCATTTCTTGCAACATCCTGTTGTTCATGTTCAGCAGATTGTTACTGTTGTCTTCCAGCAGGGATTCTGACAGACGTTCGCCTGCCACTAACTAAACTCGAGGTTCCAGGGTTCGCTCACCTTAGAGGCCTCGACTTTTCTCCTAAGTTTGACCAGGAAATCGAACTGAACGTCTAGTCCTTTGGAAGGGGACGACAAACGAGTCTGGCTGCTCACGTTAAAGATCCCACGGCAGTTGAAAATCGTGAAGAGCAGTGCATTGCCTGGCTGCCTTGGTATAAAAAACATTGAAGAGACGGGCTGATTTCCCAGGTCCCAACCCTTGAAGACCAAGTAGCCTTCCTGCCTTTCTGAAGTCTTGGTTTAAAAAAAAGTGAATATGAATTTGAAGCGAGGGAGAGGGGATGGGCGCCACCCTCTTGATGCTGGCCCCAGGAAAAGTTGAGGTCTCTGCCACCTCACTCCCCTACGACCCCAGAGTTATGGAACTATCTAGGTAGGACCTCAGGACCTGGCCAGCTCGTGGGTTTATGTGCAGGCTTAAGGCTTTTGCCGTGATCATTCTGGATCTTCTCCATCACCTGGCACATGTGACGTTAGTGCATATGGAATTCATTCCGAGCGCGGAGACGTCATCTTGAAAAACCGACGCTGAAACTGAAAAGGGATTCTGACAGGATTTCTTATTAGGCCTTCTCCACAAATCAAACTATCTGCTCACGGCTGCTGCTGAAAACGCCTTGCTCGGACCGCAGCAAGGGATATCTATGTATCTATGTATCTATCTATCTATGTATCTATCTATCTATGTATCTATCTATCTATCTATCTATCTGTCTATCTATCTAACTATCTATCTATCTATCTATCTATAGGTCTACATACATACACATACATACATACATACATACATACATACATATAGATATAGATAGATAGATAGATAGATAGATAGATAGATAGATAGATGTAGATGTAGATGTAGATATAGATATAGATATATATCTCCTTCGCTTCAAAGTCGTATTCATACTGACATTTTTTTAAAAACCAAGACTTCAGAAAGGCAAGAAGGCTAATATATGTAAATATATATATACATATATATATATATATATATATATATATATATACATACATACATACATACATACATACATACATACATACATACATACATACATACACATACATACATATGTATATATATATATGTAGATAGATAGATATATAGATAGATAGATAGATAGATAGATAGATAGATAGATAGATAGATAGATGTAGATAGATGTAGATATAGATATAGATATAGATGTATATCTCCTTCGCTTCAAAGTCGTATTCATACTCACATTTTTTTTAAACCAAGATTTCAGAAAGGCAAAAAGGCTGATATATATATATATGTACATATCTATCTATCTATCTATCTATCTATCTATCTATCTATCTATCTATATAGATAGATAGATAAAGCGAACAGGCATAAAGCGCATACGGCGAGTAAGGACCGCCTATCTCTCTATGCTATGTGTCTGAATCGACTGGGTAACTGGTCGAAACATCTCGCCCAAGATGGTGCGATTTTCTCGTGTTGGTGAACGCACCAATGGTGGCTCGACACCACGTCACAAGTAGAATGGCTTTGTAAGTGCGGTGTCAATACAGATGGGATTTTATCAATTCTAACTTTGCTGGAGTGGTAACCGATAGACAACCAGTGGGTAACATGCCTACACAGGACAAAGAAGTTGCCAACAGAGGACAGACTCGCATGTTTCACTTCATTCAGTGCTTGACAATGGCAAGATGGTCTTTCAAAGTGCAAGGGTGTATAAACATGAACATGTACGTCGGGATGTAGTGGGAAGTGTACTTGCGGCAACGTACGTTGCATTGTTGGCGATAATAAATGTTGAGTGTGTGTGTGTCTCAAAGCCTTTAGGTCGATGAGTCAAAGCCTTTAGGTGGATGTACTCTTAGGGAGAGATCCACCAGCAACCCGCCACGTGGATGATGGTGTCTTTGAACCGTTTGACTCCCGCGCCATGTCCACCAACATCCTGTATAGCCAACCATGCTGACAAAGCAAAAACTTAACCCTTTGACCCCTTCACCCTATCCACCCGCTATCCATCCTCATAAAATGTCCTACAAATGTTGTTTGTCTTTTCCTAAACTTCTTTATTAATGATCATCTTTTGTCTGCCTCCTTCAAGACTGTCTCGTGGACTGGACATTAAAAACAAATAAATAAACCAGTCGTCGTGGTGTAGTGGTCAGCGCAGCGGACTATCGACTGGAAGGTTTGTAGGTTGGAATCCCCATCAGTCCCTTCAAAAATGGTTATGGGATTTTTCGGCTCTAACCGGCTCCTACCTTGAGTTGGGCTGCTATGGGCTCATTGGGAAGATTGGGACGACACAGTCGAGTCCAATGCGCTTCACGGATGCGTCATTGAGGGCTTTGCTCAAATCTTCTGACTAGCACCGCAGGTGTCTATATCTCTCGGGCTTGGTTGACACCAGGATATATTATGATAGTAAGCATACAGTACAGTCCTGTCACGAAGTCTCAATCCTAGATGGAACTCCATAGCATCATGATTATCGTCCTCATCGACATCATCATCTCGAATTGTAAAAACTGTGACAGCTTCTGTGGCCATTAAGGGTGGCGAAGAAAACGGGACGAAAAAAAAGGTGAGCACAAAGGTAACTTTCCTGAGAGCGATGCACCCAAAAAAATAAAAAGAAAAGAAAAAAGAACTGTGGACTGGACATTAAAACCAAATAAATGAAAGAACACTAGACTCAACGTTAAAAAATAGATAAATGAAAACTGTTTACCCAACATTAAAAACAAATTTAAAAAAAAAACCTGTGGAATCGACATTAAAAACAAATAAACGAAAGGACTCTGGACTCGACATAAAAAAACATATAAATGAAAGAACTCTGGAATCGAAAATAAAAACAAATAAAGTAAAAGAACTCTGGAATCGACATTAAAAATAAATAAATGAAAGAACTGGACTCGACATGAAAAAGAAATAAGTGAAAGAACGCTGGAATCGACATCAAAAACAACTAATAGAAAGAATTGTGAACTTGATATTAAAAACAAATAAATGAAAGATCTGTGGACTCGACATTAAAAACAAATAAATGAAAGAACTGTGGACTCAACATTCATCATCATCATCATCAGTCCCGTAGTCTGGTTGACCGTTGGGGCACCATTGAAGATTTTGCAACCAACTTCCTCCACTCCTCACGGTCCTCAGCTTTCCGCAGAATGATATTCCATTCAAGGCCAGTCCACTCTCTGATATTGTCTTCCCATCTTTTTCTCTGTCTGCCTCTTCGTCTCCCTCCCTGAACTGTTCCCTGCAAGACGGTCTTGGCCAGTCCAGATGATCGTGTGACGTGCCCGTACCACCTCAGTTTGCGTCTTTTCACTGAGGTCAGGAGGTCTTCATACGGCCCGATGGCGTTTTCGATTCGGGTTTTCACTTCTTTATTGGTTATATGATCTATGTACGAGATACCAAGGAGTTTGCGGAAGCATCTCATCTCCATTGCCTGTATCCTTCTTTCAATGTCTGCTGTTATGGTCCATGTTTCGCATGCATACAAAAATATTGACATGACCAGGGAACGCATCAGTCTGATCTTGGAGCCGATTGCGATATTCTTGTCGTTCCAGATGACTTTTAGCTTGGTCATTGCAGCTGTGGTCTGTGCAATCCTGGAAAGTACCTCGGGCTTTGATCCTTCATCGGATACTATAGCTCCCAGATATTTAAATCTATGGACGGTCTCAAGTTTCTTGTTGTCTATGGTAATGTCAGTGCTGATGCCATTGGTATTATTTGTCATCAACTGGGTTTTCTCTGCACTGATCTGCATGCCATATGATGTGGAGGCCTCATCAAGATGTTTTATCAAGCTGACTAGCTCTTGCTCTTGCCCAGCTAGTCCGTCAATGTCGTCGGCAAAACGCAAGTTTGTGATTGTTCTACCTCCGATGCTGACTGTTCCCTCGTGGTCTTCAAGTGCGTCAGCCATTATTCTCTCTAGGAAGATGTTGAAGAGAGTGGGGGAGAGCAGGCATCCTTGGCGTACTCCAACTGTGGTTCGGAACCATTCGCCTATGTTGTTGTCATGGTAGACTGCACTGGTCGCCTTTTCGTAGAGGCATTCTATGGTTCTGATCAGGTTGGCATTGATGTTGTACAGCCTCATGGTTGCCCACAAGGCTGCGTGCCAAACTCTGTCGAATGCCTTCTTGAAGTCCACGAAGACGTGGTAAAGGCCTTGCTGGTGTTGCAGGTATTTCTCACAGAGCAATCCTTTCCTTTGCTTTCCTCATGCCTTCTTTAACTTGTTGGTTGGCTTTTCTGTATAGTTTAGCACCTTCATCCGTACTCTTCTTTTGCTTTAGTTCTCTGCGTTTGTCGCTCAGCTTTAGTACTTCTTCCGTGACCCAGGGCATCTTTGTTGGTCGGTGTTTTCCAAGGATGTCGTTGGCTGCTTCGGTCACGGCAGTGTTGAAGTTGTTGATCAGAGTGTCTACTTCGGTGTCCATATTGTCAAGGACGAGGAGAGGAGCAAACTTCCCTCCTATCGTTGCTTGGAAGTTTTCAACTATGTTGGGGTCTTTGAGCTTCTCAAGATTGAACTTAATTCTTATGTTGCCCTGTTTCTTCATCCTCTGGAGGCGGAGTTTGAAGGTCATCATTACAAGCTCATGATCGCTTCCAATGTCGGCTCCTGGAAAGCTCCTGGTCTTTGCGATGTTAACACTTGACTGGAAGCGTCTTTGAACCATGATGTAGTCGATCTGACTGTGGTATTTTTCTCCTGGGCTGTGCCATGTCCAGCGTCTAGATGGTTTGTGTGGACCGAACGTGTTCACCACCCTCAGGTCGTTGTAACTGGCGAATTCTAGGAGCCTTAAACCTCTTTCGTTGGTCTCAGGGTTGCAGTATTGGCCACATATCCCTTTCCAGTTATTGTGTTCATCCTCTCCAATCTTCGCATTCCAGTCGCCCTGCACTATAATGATGTCTTTCTTTGGCGTCTGATCTACGATTTCCTGCAGTTGATCATAGAAATCTTCGACAGCCTCGTCATCATAGTCAGTTGTTGGGGCATAAGCTTGGATGACGGTGATGTTAAAAGGTGAAGCCTTAAGCCGAATAGTAATGAGTCTGCTAGAGACTGGTCGGCATCCCATGATGGCAT
This sequence comes from Monoplex corrugatus, assembly GCA_030674185.1. Lineage (NCBI taxonomy): Eukaryota > Metazoa > Mollusca > Gastropoda > Littorinimorpha > Ranellidae > Monoplex > Monoplex corrugatus. The sequence goes on along the minus strand of JAPXFY010000438.1, from coordinate 25,507 downwards.
TCACAGTGTCTTTGTGAATGAGGAATCCAACTCCATGTTCATGTTTGTCTTCACTGCCACTGAAGTAGAGTTTGTGGCCTTCTGGGGTAGACGTTTCTCCGAGGTTTTTCCATCGTACCTCACAGAGCCCAAGGACGCTCCATCGGTATCTCTTCATTTCATACGTTAGTTCTGCAACTTTTCCTGCTGCTCTCAGCGATCTCACATTCCAGGTGCCGATAGTAACATTTTTTCTTGTACGTAGGGATTTTGGTCCATCAGTCACATACTTTTCACCTCCGCCCTGATGGCCAGCGACGGAAGGCGCGGTCCTTGTTCCGGGCGACGACCGGGCCGGTATGGATTGAGTTGCGGTTGTAATCTTCATTTAGTGTGTCTTGGGCAATGTCGCATGGCGGAGCCCATCCCTCTCCATGCCAGACCACAGCCGACGTCCTCCATCTAGGTGGTTCGCCTTGGTCTTGAACACATAGCCGTTGAGTTCCTTGCGGAACTTCGTCCGCCTTGGCCGGTAACCTGCATCGTGGAGGTTATTCGCCCAGTGATGCAGTGTTAACATCACCCCCTCACATGGTTTGGCACGCCTGCTGAGGCGAGGTCCCGGGGTGTGGCGCTTGGAGCCAGCACGTGAGAGATTTAGAGGATGGACGAGGACCAGTGATGCCCGTCCACCCTACCAGGTAGAGTGCAGCAGCCAGACATCAAAGGTACTACCTCTATCCAGAGCCCCCTACACCCCACTCAACATTAAAAATAGATAAATGAAAGAGCTCTGGAATCGACATTAAAAACAAATAAATGAAACAATTGTGTACTGGACATTAAAAATTAATAAATGAAAGAACTGTGGACTGCACATTAAAAACAAATAAATGAAAAATTGTGTACTCAACATTAAAAACAAATAAATGAAAGAACTGTGGACTGGACATTAAAAACAAATAAATGAAAAATTGTGGACCGGACATTAAAAATGAATAAATGAAAGAATTGTGGACTGGACATTAAAAACAAATAAATGAAAAATTGTGGACTGGACATTAAAAACGAATAAGTGAAAAATTGTGGAATCAGCATTAAAAACAAGTAAATGACAAAATTGTAGACTGGACATTAAAAATAAATGAATGAAAGAAATGTGGACTGTAGGCCTACATTAAAAGTAAATAAATGAAAAAATTGTGGACTGAACATTAAAAATAGATAAATGAAAGAATTGTGGACTGGACATTAAAAATAGATAAATGAAATAAAAATGGACTCGAGATTTAAAACAAATAAATGAAAGAATTGTGGACTGGACATTAAAAACAAATAAACGAAAGAATTGTGGGCTGGACATTAAAAAAATGACAGTATTGTGGACTCGACATTAAAAATAAACAAATGAAAGAATTGTGGACGGACGTTAAAAATAAATAAATGAAAGAATTGTGGACTGGATATTGAAAACAAATAAATGACAAATTGTGGACTGGACATTAAAAACGAATAAGTGAAAAATTGTGGACTCAACATTAAAAACAAGTAAATGACAAAATTGTAGACTGGACATTAAAAATTAATGAATGAAAGAAATGTGGACTGTACATTAAAAGTAAATAAATGAAAAAATTGCGGACTGGACATTAAAAACAAATAAATGAAAGAATTGTGGACTGGAAATCAAAAATATACAAATGAAAGAATTGGGGGCTGGACATTAAAAAAATGACAGTATTGTGGACTCGACATTAAAAATAAATCAATGAAAGAACTGTGTACTGGACATCAAAAATATACAAATGAAAGAACTGTGGATTGGATGTTAAAAAAGATAAATGAAAGAATTGTGGACTTTACATTAAAAACAAATAAATGAAATAATTCTTGACTGGACATCAAAAACAAATAAATGACAGAATTGTGGACTGGACATTAAAAATAAATAAATGAAAAAGTAGTGTAGGCCTACTGGACATTGAAAACAATAAATGAACAATTGTGGACTGGACATTGAAAACAAATAAATGACAAAATTGTGGACTGGACATTAAAAACAAACAAATGAAAGAATTGTTGACTGGACATTAAAGATAAATAAATGAAAAAAATGTGGACTCCACATTAAAAATAAATAAATGAAAGAATTGTGGACTGGATATTGAAAACAAATAAATGAAGGAAGTGTGGACTGGACATTAAAAACAAATAAATGTAAAAATTGTTGGTTGGACATTAAAAATGAATAAATGAAAGAACTGTGAACTGGGCACTTAAAATAGATAAACGAAAGAGCTGAGGACTGGACACGAACACTGGGGCTGTGTCCTAAGCCCCGCACTGCGCGATCCTGTCGTGGTGGACGTCTCCACCGACTTTGGCACAATCTGCCTCCTGCTGTGCCAGTCCGACACCACTCTTCTGCTTCTTCGTCTCCTCCACTGCCCCTGCACTCGACCTTGCTGCTGCAAACATCATCTCCTCCTCTGCCGTCTTCGCCTTCGTCTTCTGTCCCGCCGGTGCCGCCTTCACCTTCTGTCCCACCGGTGCCGCTTTCGTCTTCTGTCCCGCCGGCGCTGCCCTCGTCTTCTGTCCCGCTGGTGCTGCCTTTGTCTTCTGTCCCGCTGGTGCCTCCTTCGTCTTCTGTCCCGTCGTTGCTGCCTTCGTCTTCTGCCCCGCTGGTGTCTCCTTCGTCTTCTGTCCCGTCGGTGCTGCCTTCGTCTCCACCTCGGCCGCCGCATTGTGATAAACTAAAACTATGCCTTTTTAACGCTCAGTCAACATGCACTGATGGCAAAGCTGATGTCATTGCTGACTTTATCGCAGATGAGCATGTTGACATTGCTTTTATCACCGAAACATGGCTTAACCCCCTTGGTCATGAACCTATACATGTGAGTCTCACTCCGAGTGGTTACAGGCTTGCTTCTTTCCATCGCTCATCCCGAGGTGGTGGTATCGCCATCCTCTACAACGACTCACTCCATTCCCGCCTGTCTTTCTCGCAGTCTCTGCCTTTCTCCCATCCTTCTTTCGAGCACGTTGAAGTATCCTTCCAATCCACCCCTCACCCCATCACCTTCTCCTGTGTCTATCGACTTCCACCTAGCTCTGCCAACAAGCTCACCACATCCATGTTTCTCTCTGACTTTGATCTACTTCTTGATTACTACTGTCTCTTACCTGGAAATCTCATCATTCTAGGTGACATCAATGTCCACTATGACAACACTCACCGTTATGACACAAGACATATCATCAACTCTCTGTCCAATCACAATATGACTCAACACATTTCTGAACCAACCCATCAAAAAGGTCACATTCTTGACTGGATCATTTCTCGTGATCACCAAAATTCCGCTACTGACAACTGCTTAGTTCTTTCTACCCGTCTAACTTCAGCCCTTCCATCTGACCACTCTGCAATTCTCTGTTCTCTCGACATTTCTCCTCCTTCCCGTACCATGCGCACAGTGACTCGACGCAATCTCAAATCTATCGACCTCTCCACATTTTCATCTGATGCCTCTCGTCTCCTTTCTGAAAAGTCACATAACCTTGCCGATGAATTCTATACTACTCTCCACCATCTTCTGGACACTCATGCTCCAGCCACAACCCGTCTTTTACCTGACCGCCCCCCTACCCCCTGGCTCACTCATGAGATCGCCTGTGCAAAACGTGCCCGCCGCAGAGCAGAGCGCCGCTGGCGCAAATCCAAACTCACTGTACACAGGCAACTTTTCCAAGCCTCTAAAACAAAAGTATCCACCCTCATTGCATCAGCAAAAACAAGCTATTTCCAAACCAAAATCCTGAATGCCTCTTCTTCAAAAGAACTCTTTACAACCATGAATCATCTCCTTGGCACACGAAAAGATTTACCTCTCCCAACAAAACATACAAATGAAGAACTCCCATCTGTATTCTCCAACTATTTCACCACCAAAATACAAACTCTTCGTGACAGGCTTGACAGGACACCCTGTCAACCATGCCCACCTGACCCTTCCTTCTCTGGCACACCTCTTACTACTTTTACCCCAGTCTCACAAGAAGAAATTCTCAACACAATCAGATCCATGTCGTTCAAAACCTGCGAACTGGATCCTCTTCCAGGTTCTCTCTACGCCGACTGTCTCCCTACTCTCCTCCCATTCATCACTGACATCATCAACACTTCTCTTCAAACTGGAACTGTCCCTGATTCTTTCAAGTCTGCTATTGTTCACCCTCTCCTCAAGAAACACAATTTAGATCCAAATGAACTGAAAAATTACCGGCCTATCTCTAATCTCTCTTTCTTGTCAAAACTCCTTGAAAAAGTCGTCCTCAACCAGCTGAACTCTCACCTGTGTGCCAACAATCTCCTCAATCCTTTCCAGTCAGCCTACCGCCAGTGCCATAGCACTGAAACTGCCCTACTACACATTCTCAACAATCTCCTCCTTGCAACTGATACTGGCAAAGTCTCTCTCCTCACACTCCTTGATCTGTCTGCAGCCTTTGATACCATTGATCATGGTATTCTCCTTTCTAGACTTCATCATACTTTTGGCATCTCTGACATTGCTCTGTCTTGGTTCACTTCATACCTATCCAACAGAAAACAAACCGTTCTCATCAATGGCACTTACTCTCAACCTGCATACCTGACCTGTGGTGTTCCACAAGGATCTGTCCTTGGCCCTGTTCTTTTCACTCTTTACACCTCCCCCCTGTCCACCATCATCAACTCCCATTCTATAAAACACCACTTCTATGCTGATGACACCCAACTTCAAGACAGTGACTCACCTGATAATATACAGCGCCTGTTGACTCGCACCACTGAGTGTTACTCGGTCATTAAGAACTGGATGACACACAATAGACTTCAGCTTAATGACGACAAAACAGAAGCTATCCTCATTGGCACCCGTCAGAAACTTTCTCAGCTGCCTCCTCTTTCTCTCCCATTATGTAACACATCAGTCCCAATTTCTGATTCAGCTAAAAACCTTGGTGTCTGCATTGACTCTACCCTCTCCATGAACAACTTTGTTTCTCAAACTGCCAGATCCTGCTACTATCATCTCCATCGTATAAGGCTGATCAGGAAGTATCTCTCTGTCGAAACAACTGCAAAACTCGTTCTCTCCTTCATAATGTCTCGCATTGACTATTGCAATTCACTCCTGTCTGGTCTTCCTGCCTCCACCATTCACATCCTACAGCGCATTCAAAACAATGCTGTACGCCTTGTACTGAAAAAGAAAAAAGCTGACCACATATCTCCTCTTCTGGCACAACTTCACTGGCTCCCTGTATCAAAGCGCATACAGTACAAACTAGACACCATGTGCTACAAAAGCCTCAATAACGCAGCCCCCGATTACCTGTCAAGCCTACTTGAGATCTATCTTCCCTCACGTACCCTCCGCTCTGCCTCCGATCCTCTGACTTTTCGCTTTCCACGCACTAAGCTCAATACCTATGGTCCACGAGCCTTCTCTGTTTCTGGTCCACTCTCCTGGAACAAA
>JAPXFY010000438.1:7500-15000 GCA_030674185.1 Monoplex corrugatus | reverse complement strand
ACCCACACACGTGCACTCACACACACACACTCACAAACACAAGCACTCATACACACACACACACACACACTCATACACACACTCACACACACTCACTTACACATACTCAGACATATTCACACACCACACTCACACACATTCACAAACACACACACACACACACTCATACACACAACTTATACACACACATTCACACACACACTCACCCACACAAACACCACACACACACACTCACACACACACTCACACACGCACACAGTCACACACACTCACACACACACCTCACTCACACACCACCCACCACACAGTCACACACACGCTCACACCACACATCACTCACACACACTCACTCACACACAAACTCACACACACACTGACACGCACACCCATACACACACACACACACACACTCACAAACACACACATACACACACACGCACACTCACACAAACTCACTCACACTCACTCACACACAATCACGCACATACACTCACACACACAACACTCACACACCAACACACTCACACTCACTCACACACACACTCACGCACACACACACTCACGTACACTCACTCACACACATATTCACACACACCACACACTCGAACACACACACTCATACATACCCATTCACACACACAGACACACTGACACACACATTCACTCACACACACACCACACCACACACACACACACACACTACACACACACACCACACAACACACACTAACACACACACACAGTCACACACACACAACTCACCACATACACACACACTCACCACACACACAAACATTCAAACACACACCACTCACACACACAATACACTCAGACACACACACATACACACACACACAATACACATACACACACACACTTTTTCACGCAAACACACACAGACATACACACTCACATACGCACACAACACACACACATCATACACACACAAACACTCACACAAACACAGACCACACTCACACACACACACCCACTCACACACAGACAGTCACACACACACACCCTCACACACATACTCAAACACACACCCAACACACACACACAACTCATACATACTCACTCACACTTACACCACACGCACACACTCACTCACACACTCCCCACTCACACACAGTCACACACACACACTCACACATACACACTTGCTCACACACACTCAGACACAGTCACACAGACTCACATACACACACACTCACAAACACAAAACACACTCCACACACACACTCACACACACTCAAACACACACACACACTCAAACACACACACTCACACACACACTCACTCACACACACACCTCACATATACACACTCACTCACACACACACTCACACACACACACACTTTACGCACACTCACTCACACACACACACACACACTCACAGAACCACCCACCACACACTCACCCACACACACTCACACACACACATTCACACACACACACACTCACTCACACTCACTCAAAACCTCACCACACACTCACGCACACTCACTCACACACACACTCACACACACATCATTCACCCACACACTCACACACACACTCACCACACACACACTCATACACACACTTACACACACACACACACTCACACACACTCAACTCATACACACACACTCACGCACACATTCACATTCACACACACACTCACACACTCACACTCACACACTCTGACACACCACACTACACGCACACACATATTCACACACTTACACACTCATATATAGGCTACTCACTCACACACACACACACCACGAACACTCACTCACACACTCACACTCACACACAGTCACACACACACTCACACATACACACTCGCTCACACACACTCAGACAAAGTCACACATACTCACATACACACACTCACAAACACACACCACACACACACATCACACACACACACACACTCACAAACACTCAAACACACACACACTCACACACACTCACACACACACTCACTCACCACACACACTCACATATACACACTCATTCACACACACACTCACACACACATTCACGCACACTCACTCACACATACACACTCACTCACAGACACACCCACACACACACTCACACACACACACACATATTCACACACACACACACACTCACTCACACTCACTCACAACCTCACACACACTAACGCACACTCACTCACACACACACTCACACACACTCATTCACACACACACTCACACACACACTCACACACACACTCATACACACACACACTCACACACACACACACTCACACACACACACACTCACGCACACACATTCACATTCACACACACACTCACACTCACACACTCTGACACAACACACACTCACACACACACACTCACACACACTCACTCACACTCACACACTCACAAACAAATTCACACACTCACTAACACACGCCTACTCACACATTCACACACACACACACACACACTCACATACACACACTCACACACACACACACACTCCACACACACACAGGCTCACACACACGCATACACACTCACTCACACACATACACTAACACACACACACTCACACACACAAACTACACACACACACTCACAGACACACTCACACACACTCACTCAGCACACACACTCATTCACACACACACACAGAGACACACTCACACAACACTCACACTCACACACACACTCACACACACAACTCACACACTCACACACAAACTCACATTCATATACACTAACACACACATACTCACACACACTCACACCCCATATTCACACACATACACACACACACACTCACTCAGAAGCACTCACACTCAGACACACACACTCAAACACACACACACAAACACACACACTCACTGCACACACTCACAAACACCACACACACACACTACACACACACACACACTCAGAAACACAGCCTCACACATTCACACTCAAACGTTCACTCAAGCACACTCACCCACACACGCACACTCACACACACACACCACTCATACACACACACTCACACACACTCATACACACACTCACACACTCCACTCACACACACTCACACACACACTCACACACACACTCTCACACACTCACACACACTCACACACACACTCATACACACACTTATACCACACACTCACAACACACGCATTCACACACACCAGTCACACCACACACATCACACGCACACTCACACACACTCAGACACACTCACAAACACACACACACTCACACACACACACACTCACACACACCACTCACAATCACTCACACACACTCACACGCACAACACACACACACTCACACACACACACTCACTCACACTCACTCACACACAAACTCCACCACACACACACTCACGCACACTCACACACACTCACACACACACATTCACACACACACACACACTGACACACACATACACTCACACACACACACACTAACAAAACACACACACCACACACACTCACACAACCACAAAGTAACACCCACACGCACTCACACACACAGTGACACACACATTCACACATACACACACACTCACACACACACTCATCACATATTCACTCACACATACACACACAACTCACACACACATTCACACACACTAACAAACACTCACACACACACACTCATACACACACTTATACACACATTCACACACACTCACCCACACACACACTCACACACACACTCACACTCAAACACTCACACACGCACATAGTCACACACACACCACACACACACACACTCACTCCACACACAGTCACACACACACTCACAAACACTCACTCACACACACCACTCACACACAAACTCACACACACACTGACACAGCACACCCACGCACACTCGCACATACAATCACAAACACACACACTCACACACACACGAACACTCACACAAACTCACTCACACTCACTCACACACACTCACGCACATACACTCACACACACACATCGACACCACACACTCACACTCACTCAAGCACACACACTCACGCACACTCACACTCAAGCACACTCACTCACTCACACACATATTCACACACACACACACACTCGCGCACGCACACTCATACACACCCATTCACACACACACACACACATTGACACACACATACACACGCACACACACACACTCACACACACCACACTCACACACACACACTAACACACACACAGTCACACACACACACTCACACTTACACACACACTCACACACCACAAACACATCACACTTACACACACACTCACACACACAAACACTCACAAACACACACACTCACAAACACCATCACACACACACACACACACACCACTCACACACACAAACTCACACACACATTCACACTCACACGCTCACTCAAACACACTCACACCACACACGTGCACTCACACACACACTCACAAACACAAGCACTCATATACACACACTCACACACACACATCATACACACACTCACACACACTCACTCACACACACTCACTCACACACACTCACACTCACACACACACTCACACACACTCACACCACACATTCACAAACACTCACACACACACACTCGCGCACAGACACTCATACACACCCATTCACACACACACACACACACATTGACACACCACACATACACTCACGCACACACACACACTCCACCCCGCAAAACGTACATTCAAGCCAGACACCTTTCTGCAGTGGACATGACTGTCTTTGAGGCTGACCTTCAGTCTCTCTTATCTGCTTCCCCGCCAACCACACCTGATGACCTCAACTCCCTTCTCCTTGGGCTCCTGGATCGGTTCGCTCCTGCCTGTGGCCGCCTTGTTTCCAAGAGGCCACCATCACCTTGGTTCTCCTCCATTGGGCCTCAGCTGCAAGCGGCCAAGTGTGAAAGGCGCAGAGCCGAGAGACAGTGGCTCAAGTCTAGTCTGACTGTTCATAAGCAAATTTTTCAAACTGCCAACAAAATTGTCAATAGCCTCGTAGATGCTTCTAAATCAGCCTATTACAATGCTAAAATTCTTGCCTGTTCCACTTCCAAACAACTGTATAATATAACTAATACTCTTCTTGGCAAAACTGGCTCTTCTCCTCTTCCATCTCACCTGCCACCTTCTGATCTTCCACAGGCTTTCTCTGACTATTTTTTCAACAAGATTGCTAACCTCAGGCTTTCTCTCGATTCCACGACGAACACTCATGCTACATTTCCTGAACCCCCTTTCTCTGGAATCCCCCTTACTTTCTTCCAACCCGTTTCTGAGGACTTTGTTAAGAAAATCATCATGAAATCTGGCATTAAAACCTGTGAACTCGACCCATTGCCAGCTTCTTTTCTCACCCATTGTCTCGATACTCTTCTCCCTCACATCACCAATATCATTAACCATTCCCTCTCAACTGGCTCCTTTCCTTCTTCTTTCAAGTCAGCAATTGTAAGACCTCTTCTAAAAAAGACGACTCTTGACCCTGAGAATTTGAAAAACTATAGACCTGTGTCAAATCTTCCTTTTCTTTCCAAGGTCTTAGAGAAAGTTGTTCTTGACCAGCTGTTAAACCACCTTCATTCCAATAACCTTGTCTATTCCCTTCAGTCTGCTTACCGTTCTGGACATAGTACCGAAACTGCTCTTCTCAAAATCTGCAACGACTTACTGACTACTCTCGACTCTAACAACGTATCACTTTTGACTCTCTTGGACCTATCTGCTGCCTTTGACACTATTGACCACTCTATCCTTCTCTCCCGTCTACCTCACTCTTTTGGGCTCCATGATACTGTCTTGAACTGGTTTCATTCTTACATCACCAATCGTCTGCAAGTAGTTTCTGTCAATGGTCTTTCTTCTAATCCTTCCTGTCTGACTTACGGAGTGCCACAAGGATCTGTTCTGGGCCCTCTACTTTTCATTCTCTACACCTACCCTGTCTCCTCTATTGTCCAAGAACACCTGCTTCAGCATCATTCTTTCTCGGATGACAATCAGCTGTATGTCTCTGGGCCTCTCCCTGACCTTCCCATCATGATCCAGAAAACCCAATCTTGTGTAGCTGACCTGAAGGATTGGATGACTGAAAACAAACTGAAATTAAATGAAGAGAAATCCGAATTGATCTTGATCACCCCACCCAAACTCCAAAATCACCCCTCTCTTCCAACCTCTGTCACACTTGTTGACTCATCTATCCCTCTCTCCCATTTTGCCCGTAACCTTGGTGTAACTCTTGATCAAACCCTGTCCTTCCACCAGCATGTGAGCAACGTCTGTCGGACTTGTTTTCTTGAACTCCGCCGAATTGCTTCTATCCGCCACCTCCTCTCAGAAGACACGACAAAGGCTCTTGTCTGTGCATTTGTTCTATCCCGTCTCGATTACTGTAATGCTCTTTTTTCTGGTTCCCCCTCTCATCTCATTAACAAACTTCAGAAAGTTCAAAATCATGCTGCCCGTCTCATCTTCCGCTCTTCAAAATTTAACCATGTTACGCCATTGCTCTGTTCTCTCCACTGGCTCCCTGTTCAGCAAAGAATATCCTACAAGATTGCCTGCCTCTGCTTCAAATCTATTGAGTCTTCCTGTTCTGAGTATCTCACCCATCTGTTACATCTCTACACGCCATCTCGAGCTTTGCGGTCCTCATCTGATACCCGTCTCTATAGTATCCCCATAGTCCGCACTAAAAGGTTTGGGCAGCGTTCTTTTTCCTATCAAGCTCCAACCATCTGGAATCAGTTACCTCGCTCTCTTAGATACTCACCCTCTCTGTCCACATTCAAACGCTCCCTCAAAACTCACCTGTTTCCCAAAACTGGTAATCTCTGCCCCCTTCCCCCCATGTGACATTATAGTGTCTTAGTGTCAATGTGTCATTGTATTTGCATGTCATGCTGTGTGTGTGTTTGTGTGTGTGTGTGTGTGTTTGTGTGTGTGTGGGTGCTTCTGTGGGCGTGTGTGTGTGTGCTTGTGATTCTGGTTATATGTTTTGCCATTGTAAACGCCTAGGCATTAATTGATAGCTACTAAATGTTCATAGATATAAATAATTCATACCACACTATCACACACATTCACACAACTACCCACACACACACTCACACACACACTCACACAAACACACGCACACAGTCACACACACATCACACACACTCACTCACACACACACACACGTCCACACACACACTTACACCACTCACTACACACACTCACTCACATCAACCACACACACAACTACACGTACACATACACTCACACCACACTCAACACACACACTCATACACACACATCACACAACACACACTCACACATCACTCACACACACCACACACTCACACACACACACTACACACACTCACACACACACACAACACACACACACACACACACACACCTCAACCATCACACACACCACACACACACAACACTCACACACACAACACACTCACACACACATACACACACAACACACACACACACTACACACCACACACACTCACAAACACACACAGAC
>JAPXFY010000438.1:0-2500 GCA_030674185.1 Monoplex corrugatus | reverse complement strand
CCCACAACGCACTCACACACACACACTCACACAAAACAAAAAAGACACGCACACACACCCCACACACACACACAAAACACGCACCCCCCCACACACAAAAACACCACTCTACACACCAAAACACAAACACACCCCCCAAAACACACACATTCACACACACACATCCCCACTCACACCCCACACACTACACACACATATAACACTCTCACACAAAAACATACAAACAAACACACTCACAACAAAACACCCCTTTATACACAAAACATGCACACACAGCACACAGGCTTTACACACATGCACACACCACACACCCCCCAACACACAAACACACACAAACACACCACCCCCCAACCACACATCCCAAAACACACTCGCAGAAAACACATACACACACAGGGGACACGCACGCACGCACCAAAAATTTTAAAATTCCTGAATAAATGCCATATTTAAAACCCCTCTCTCTTTCTTTGTGTGGTTGTGTGTGTGTGTGTGGGTGTGTGTGTGTTTGTGTGGGGTGTGTTGTGTGTGTGTGTGGTGTGGTGTGGTAGAGGAGAGACAGACAGATAGACAGACAGGGGACGGAAAAAAACAGGGACAAAGCAAGAGGGGAGAGTGTGTGTGTGTATGGGGGGGCCCCTATGTGTGGGGGTGTGGTGTGGGGGGTGTTTTTGTGTGTGTGTGTGTTTGTGAACAAAAAAAACACCCATGGATGTCGATGGTCCCAAGGGGAAAAACCCAATGTTCCCTCCCCCCCCCCAACAAAAAACACAACTGATCACACAGTAAATCCGTGAAGCATACTTAAATTTCTTTCTCTCTCTCTCTCCCCTCTCTCTCTCTCTCTCCCCTCTCTCTCTCTCTCTCATCACTCTCTCTCTCTCTCTTTTTTTCTTTCTCTCTCTTTCTCTCTCCCCTGTGTCGTATGGTTTTGGGGGTTCTACACTGAAAATTGTGTGGGGGTGTGTTTGGGGGGGTTTGGGGGTTGTTTTTTGTGTGTGGGGTTTGTGGTGTGGGGTTTGTGTGTGTGTGGGGTAAAAAATGTATGTATGTTGTTTTGTGTGTGTTTTCCTACATTGTACTTTGTGTTTTTTTTTTTTAAACGGGAAATTTGTTGGGGTTTTGCATCTGTGGATGTATGAATGTACGTGTGTGTGTGTTTGTGTGTGTGTGTGTGTGTGTGTGTGTTGTTTTGTGTGTGGTGTGTCCTGCACTGTGGTGGGGGGGGGGGGTGTCCAGGACTGTAAATAGATCTTACGCTTTTGTTTGGAGTGGGCTATTTGGGGGGGGGGGGGAGGGGGGCACATTTTCGGGGGAACCCAAATATGTGTCAACAGGGCAAGGCATCAAAGGAAACACACATGCTTTAATTTAATTAAGAGGTCTTGTGTATAGAAACTGCCAAATCCCCGATGACTCTGGCTCGAAAGGGAAAGGACTTGCAATTTTCCCATGCAGCTAGCTTAAAAATCTGTCGTTGTTTTCAAATTTCCCGACACCTATGGGTATTACAGGAAAGACAAAGCAAGTAACTGTGAGAGTCAGGCATTTTTTTCCCCAAGAAAAATCAACCCTTTGCTTGTACAGTCCCATTCAATTAACCAAAAATCCCTACGGAAGAAAGAAAACCCGGGCAGACTTCAAAGATGTGCCCCCCGGACCTTTCCCCCTCCATTTTGGGGAACAAGGGAAAAACCACGAAGTTGCGGTTAATAAAAAACACCCCGAAAGGGTGGGGATGGGAGGCCCCCCCGGGACGTATGCCCCACCGCTCTCCAGACAATCAGGGTCCCAAGCTCCCGAATTACGCTATAGTCATGTCATCAAGCAGATGTGTGTGTGTGTGTGTGTGTGTTTTGGGGGGTGTGGTGTGTTTTTTGTGTGTGTATGTGTTTTGTGTGTGTTTTGTGTGTGTGCGTGAGAGAGAGGGGGGAGAGGAGAGAGGGACAGAGAAGGGCAGGGCCGACAGAGACAGAGAAACAAAAAGAGACAGGCAAAAAGGGGAGAGAGGAGGGGTTGCGTATGTAGGCCTGTGTGTGTGGGGTGTGTGTGTGTGTGTGTGGTGTAACACAAAGTACGTGCATTAAAAATCCAAAAGAGCACACCCCATTTACAGTTAAAAAAAACCCCCCCACAGAATGTACAAAAGTTAAGGGCACACACACACACACAAAACCCCACAACAAAACACCCCCCACACACAAAACCACACACACACCAACCCCAAAACACACAACCCCATTTACAGTTTTTTTTAGAAACACCCCCATACAGACACAGAGAACTCTAAGGGGAAAAAGAGAGAAGAAAAGAGAGAGAGGGGAGCGGGGAGTGGGGGGAAATGGGGTGAAATGAGAAGGGGAGAGAGAGGAGGAGAGAGGAAGGGGAGGGGAGAGAGGGGAAAAAAGAGGAGAGAGGGAAAAAATTTTAAAAATGCTTCAGGGGTGTTATGTGTAATCGGGGGTGTGGGGGGGGGGGGGGGGGAACATTGTTGTTTCTT
>JAPXFY010004383.1:12500-18160 GCA_030674185.1 Monoplex corrugatus | reverse complement strand
ATGGTACTCTCTCTAATCAATTGCCAATATGCAATGGGAGTGCCTGGAGCCATGTAAAAGGAGCCAACCAGAATTTTCTCATTGCCCAGATTCAGCTCTACCCGACTGCTTCAAGATTATCCACTTGCAAATCGGGTCGAAGTGTGAAAGAAAAGATACTGTTTTATATATATGGCAACACCACCATACGCTTGATGCGGTAACACGTCATTTCAGCGCCATCATTTTAGCGCCACCAATTTAGCGCCACCATTTCAGCGCGGAAACATTTCAACGTCGTACATTTTAGCGCCGTACATTTCAGCGGGGGGGGGGGGGGGGGGGGGGGGGGGGCATTTGTTTTACGTGGTTTAAGTGATGTGAGTGATCATCTGGCACAGAACGTCTGGCGTCACATTCAAGACAATGGACTCTCAAATGACTACAAAAACGACGAAATTTCGCGAAATTGATGAGAATGCTGCCGGGTTTGGCATATCTGCCTCCTGGAGACGTCGAGCATGCCTTCGAAACTGTCTTTGATCCTACATCGCCTTTTTATGACGTACGTGGCCAACCAGTATTTGACTACTTCGAGGACACATACATCGGCAGACCTCGTCGTCGTGGCCCCGTCACTCACCACTTTTCGAAATGGGAATGTGGAATGTGCATGACCGAGTCCTTTCGGATGCAGCGAAGTCCAACAACAGTGTGGAAGGATTTCACAACGCTTTCCAGAACCACGTAGGGGCGTACTCACCAACTTTGTGGAAGCTCATTGCAGTCCTCCAAAAATAGCAAGCGATGGTTCAAGCTGACGTTACGCGTCTTATTGGAGGTCAGGCTCCTGCCCCGAAGCGGCGACAGTACAAAGACTTACAAAAGTGTGTGAGAACCATAATCCTGCAGTACAATGCAGGAGATCGTTCTCTCATGGACACGATGGAGGGACTTGCATTTGCGTTCATGTTTTAGGCCAACTAGGCATGTTTTACAATGGAGAGACACCAAGTGATTTTAGTGATTTTAATGGACACCATGGGTTTTAGATGATTTATCATTAAAGTTCAACTTGTTCAAAAAAAATGTGATTAGCTAGTTTATGTGTTTAGCTAGTTCTCTCTCTCTCCCCTCTCTCTCTCTCTCTCTTCTCTCTCTCTCTCTCTCTCTCTCTCTCTCTCTCTCTCTCTCTCTCTCTCTATCTCGTTTGGCCGTTTGGCGCTGAAATGTACGGCGCTGAAATGTTCGGCGCTGAAAACTCGCCACGCTGAATGGTGGCGCTGAAATGGTGGCGCTGAAATGGTGGCGCTGAAGTGTCATGGAACCGCTTGATGCGAACGGTCTTTTCTTAATGGGAGGTGGTAATTTGGAAATTTTAAATAGATTCATCACTAATTGTTGGTTGTAGCCAAGTTTCATAAACTGTGATTATGTCAAATTGTTCACTTTCTGGAGATATCAGGTCAATCTTATTTCTGATACTTCTAGCATTAATAAGGGCAATACTAAGTTGGCCATTAGTGAGTCCAGGGTTTGGATGAATGTCTCCTGATTGGAGCAGAAGTGAATGCATTGCTGAAGGAGACATGCATGTGGCTAGATTTGATTTAGAAGTGCTAGACTTTTCTGAACCTGAAGGTGTACAGGTTTTATTTGGGAAAGACCTAAGATTTTGTATACTTTTGATATCGTAGGTAAAGTGTATAATTAAGGCCAAAGGCAACGCATATTTCATAGGGAAAAATATGAATATCAAAAGTTGAGGTACTGTTTCTTTATCTATAAAGGACAATCTGCGGTGAAGCGCCAGAGCCTTTCCATGAAAAAGACCGATCCCGGCCCTGTACTGATTCAGTGTATAGTATCCATGGTTATGTGATCGTGCAAACAAGCACGAGAAACAGGAACATGGCCAAGACAGGTACAGTTTCACAGAACACTACCATTCTCTCCATTCAGAGCGCTTTCTGCCTCAATTTTGGGAAAGTATACTTCTTTGGAAAACATACTAAAGAATAGTGTAACAAAAAGTACCGTCATAAGTAAAAAGTTGTGAAAAAAGAAAATGGATGAAACTTGATAGAATACACCAATACATCATCATCATTAGTGGTGGTGGTGGTGATGGTGGTAGTGGTGGTGGTGGTGGTGGGGTGGTAATAGTAGTAGTGGTAGTAGCGGTAGTATAGTAGTAATGGTAATCATAGTAGTAGAAGTAATAGTATTGTTGTTGTTGTTGTTGTCATCATTTATTATTGTTGTTGTTGTTGTTGCTGTTGTTGTTGTTGCTGTAGTTCTTATTATTATCATCTTCATTAGTAGTAGTGATATCATCATCATTAGTAGTAGTAGTAGCAGCAGCAGCAGCAGCAGCAGTAGTAGTAGTATCATCATTAGTAGTAGTACCATTATCATCATTATCGTTATTGTTATCATTAATATTATCACTATCATCATTATCATTAATATTATCACTATCATCATTATTATCATGATTATTATTATAGGTGGTGGTGGTGGTGGTGGTTGCTGTTTGCTGTTGTTGTTGTCGTCATCGTCATCGTCGTTGTTGCTGCTGTTGTTAGCACACTGACAGCGGTGTAGTGTCCGATCTTTTGCCAAATGGCGTTCATGCGGTTGTCGTTGTAGACAAACTGGGACTTCTCGCTGTGCCATAAGTTGATGGCGGCTGTCCAGTCCTTGGCCCCCATGGCGATTGTTCTGATTCACTGTGATTCGACCTGCATGACAGTATCACACTAGAGGGCATGTTAGATGATGGCGATGATGATGATGATGATGATGATGGTGGTGGTGGTGGTGGTGGTGGTGGCGGTGGTGGGTGGTGGTGGTGATGGCGGTGGTGGTGATGATGGTCATGATATGTTTAATAGTTACAACCTGAGAGAATAATATATCAAGAAATGTAAACAACAATAAAAACTGTTTACTTCTTGTCGTACATTTTGTGCATGTCAACTTCCTCTGGTTTGGTTATTATTGAGTGATTATGATCCCATGGCCTTGGTTAGTATTTCGTTCAGATCAGTTTCTTTATCACATTTACATGTAAGTACCTTTCTGTTTTTGAGTTTTGTCAAAATTTTCCCGTTGGATGACCAGATTGATAGAGTGGCCAAATGATCATTGCTTGTTTTCAAAAGTTTACAATTCGCCATTGTTAAGTCTTCAGAAATAGATCATTCAGGTTGTTTCATTTTTCTCTGGGCCTCGAGCACAGCACTATTTTTTATGCCCGGAAAAAAATTCACCAAAATTGCGCTGTCTGGAACCACCAGCTTTTCGAAACCAATGTGCAATCTCTGACTGGTCTACAGAAACACTACTTTCGTTTTGATTATCTCTGAATGGCCTACAGAAACACCTACTTTCGTTTTGATTGATTGATTTGGTTCAGTTTTTACGTCGACACCACCTCAGGTGATATGGCCGACGGGGATAACCATACCAGGGAAGTGGGGGGAGGGGGACTTATCTAATCCTATACAGACACCACCAGAACAACAATGATGATAAGATGGGACAGTGAGAAGACCAGTTTTAATGTAGCGCACCCCGGGAGTCGAACCCACAACCATTAGCGTGTGAATCCGACGCTCAAACCAACTGAGCTACTGGGGCGTTTTGAATACGTCCACTGCTTTTTATACACAATCAGATATTGCTTCTCGTTTATCGCCCCTAACCTCACTTACTGCCTGTACACCCTGACATTCCATAGTCCACCATGTTGTTCATGGTCGTTTATTGCCCGGTGTAGATCACTTGCCGCTTTTGAAATTTGGGGCAGCTAATCACGTAGGTCCGGCTGTCTTTCTACAGTTTGGAAAGTTCAGTAGTCAGTTTATCTCTGTCTGTGTCCAAGTCAAATAATTTACTTTGCAACAAGTCCGCCCGTTTGATAAGAGCTTTAGTCATGTGGTTAATTTGGGCTTTCATAATTGCCTCTTTTGTGGGAAGATTCAATAGTTTCTGATTATCTGTCTCTGAAGTAAGTTCGTCAGGCCAGCTTTTACTGTTACTGGCTGGGATAAATCTCGAGATATCTGGTCTTGAGTCCTCGGCTGTACCAAAAGACCCAACCAACCTGCGCTATTAATATGTTTGCAATGAAACCTACACTACACTCTTGATAGAAAAGAACTTCTTTGAAAGGGGAGTAAAAATGTCTCTCTGGCAAAATATCCTGTTAAACAAAATCTACTTTAATAGATGAACAAATACTGCACACAGGAGAGGAACCAATAGTGTGGCGCTGCACTGTGGCGACGCTTTCCCTCGGAGACAGCGCCTCTTGGTTCAAAGGATTTTGACAGAGTATCAATACAACAGAAAGTCAGAAAAATATTTTTTGATAAACTTTTTTTATTCATTTTTTTTACAACAAATGGACATCAAACTACAATGTGATAATGAAAAAAATAATGAAAAAAAAAACTATATACATATGCGACGATATTGTTGACATATGAAAGTTGAAAATAATGGAAGTCCCATGACGCTAAATTTAAAGAGGGTGAGATGGTAGTGTACTGGAACACTCAGTACATGGGAATGGAGGACTGGCAACCTGGTTCTGTCGAATTGTGTAATATGACTGGTTGCCATGCTATGCCAGGGGATTTGCAAGCATGCAGTGCTAAATAGTATTGCTGAATCGTTTAACTATTTTCATGGCAATTTTCTGTTTATGAAAATATAGAAAATCATAACCAGTCAACTTAGAAATCCTTTTCAACGAATAAGTTTACCGTAAAAAAAGAAATAGCAGAAAATGAAACAGGCTTGATAAAATCTGTCCTCCAGGGCAAAGCTACCAATAGTAGCAAATTATCGCCATAGATGTACAATATTGCTTACTAGTAACAATCATTAACTTGTCTCAGCGTTACGTATAAAAAGTAGTCCGACAAAACAGTAATCCATGCTGAGGTTATTATAGGCCGGAAATTTGCTATATTACCAATCCCTGTTGCTTCATATTAAAAGATCATGAAGGGGAGGGAGATTTTGCTTTGCTTTGTTTTGTTTCCCTTTGGTTGGGTTGGGTTGGGTTTGGTTGGGCTGGTTTGGGTTCAGTTCGATTCGGTTCGGTTCAGTTCGGTTTGATTCGGTTTGCTTCGGTTCGCTTCGGTTTGGTTTGGTTTTGGGGGAGGTTGGTCATTTTTCTCATCTTTGTTGCTTTATCTTCCCCAAATCTGAACAGGGGTGGGGTATTCATTCACAGCTGTGTGGACTGGAGATATCAAAGACAGTTTTTTTCTTGAGCCAGATTCCAGCCAACACAATCAAACTTGAAGATGCGAGCTCTCTTACCACTACGACAAACTGACCCGCTGTTTAATTTACACGACAAAATGCAATAAATGCACTGAGTATAACAGAGCATAGTGCAGTACAACTATGATGATGGACTCGGACTCTCACATAGATCCAACGGACGATTAGGCAGACTGGCCTTGAACGCCTGGCGTGGGTCTTCATGTGGGATAGGTACCTAATCCTGGAAGCTCATGCTCACCTGCATGGGAAGAAGTCCTGCGGTCCTGAGTTCTGCTTCTGCCAGTTCCTCTTCTATTGAATTGCAGCTGTAGTTAACAACAAACCCACGAGGGTGTGGATGGGACCCAGAGCACCAATGCCTCGCCACTCACCGG
>JAPXFY010004383.1:5000-7500 GCA_030674185.1 Monoplex corrugatus | reverse complement strand
AGACAAGGGTGTGTCTTAAGCCCTACTTTATTTTCGGTATTAATAAATCAATTAGCCAATTGTATGGATGATAAGGGGCGACATGGCATTCAGATGATGCCAGGTTTAATGGAAATATTCATTCTTCTTTTTGCAGATGATGTAGCTCTTCTGTCAACAACACCAAATGGTTTGCAAAACCAGTTAAGAATCTTGCAGACACACTGTGCTAGTATGAATCTGCAAGTTAATCTTGAAAAAAACAAGGTTATGGTTTTCAAAAGAGGGGGGTTCTTAGGACGACACTGATTAGCACCAAGGCCGGCACAGAACATTTGGTGACAAAAGGTAAAAAAAGCAACTTTGCTATTAAACAGGACTTTCAAAAATATAAAGACATGACTAATAGAAACTTTCTTCAAGTTGTTTGATGCAAAAATTCAACCTATTTTGTTGTATTCTTCCGAGATATGGGGACTTAACAGACTCGAGCATATAGAGAAAGTACATCTGGTATCGTGCAAAAGACTGTTAGGTGTTCCAGTCAGGACACCTAAGAAGATGGTATATGGGAATTTGGGAAGATATCCTCTTTATGTCAACTCCTCAATTACCTGTCTTAGATATTGGTTTAAATTACTTGAAATGAACCTAGATAGGTTACCTTATAAGGCTTACCAAATGTTAGTGGAACCTGACAGGGCTGGGAAAGAATGCTGGGCTTCAAAAATAAGGGAAATTTTTGTGTGAAACTGGATTTAATATTGTGTGGCTGCAACAAGGTGTTGGTGATGTAAAAGCCTATTTGCGTGTATTTAAACAGAGACTTGTAGACTTATATATTCAAGAATGGTCTGGGTCACTCAGAGACAGAGATAGGTATGAAAGCTACAGATCATTTAAGAGTATCTTTGAAAAAGGCAGTACATTGACTCTATAGATGTATACTGTTTCAGAGTTGCCCTTTCACAAATAAGGTTTAACGTTTTACCGCTTAACAATAATATAAAGAGATACAGTGAATCTGATCATGAAAAGGTATGTCCATTTTGCAGGACAGAATCTGAAAACGAAGAACACTTATTATTTAGATGTTCCATTTACATTGACCTCGGGGCAAAATTTTTAAAGGATTTAGTCAGCATGCCTATGTGCATACTGCTCCAATCAACAAATAGCCACCGAAATCACAGCATGTCCAGATACGTCTTCCACGCTATGAATACGAGAGAAGAATTGTTAAAAGGAGAAGAAAACTAAATAGCTATGTCAGATACTAGCACTAGAATTTCAGTCAATACTTTATTACAATTGTAAAGATAAGCAAATGTTTATTTGAATATGAAAGGGGGTGCGCATATAGACACACATGTGCGCATGTGGCTCTATATACACGTTGACGTTGGTGTACATATATGCATACATATATATATGTGTGTGTATGTGTGTGTGTGTGTGTGTGTATGTGCGTGCGTGCGTGCGTGCGTGTGTGTGTGTGTGTTTGTATGCATAACTTTCAATCCAGTCTATGGCCTGAACTATTGCTGACTGCCGAAGATTGAGTTCAGAGTTATCTCTGAACTAAAGATACATTAAGTGCTAAGCATTGAATAATCATGTGGTATTGTCTCAATGTCAGTTGTTTTGGAAAATAAGTGACTGATTTGCGATTAGTGCATTATGAATGTCTGTTTTTGCCAATTAACGACTGTTTTCGGGACGAATTGCTCTTACGTAATATGTTTGTTGGTTTATTTCAGTATACATTGATTCATTTGATTGGTTTAGATACACTGATGAATGAATTGATAAATTGAACTCATGATTAGCTGACAACAGAAGATTATTTAATTTGTTAATTGATGGGTGGCTCACCGACTGATCGATTTAGAGAATGATGGATTTAGCTATTGATCGATCAGTGATTGAACTATTGAATGTATGAATGACTGATTAGCGTCATTTGACATAATAATTGCAGAATTGATATGTCGGACTCAGTTTAATTCAAGGTTATCTGGTTGATTAAGTCACTGGTTAAATGGTTGATCGATTGAGTGAGTGATTACGTTACTGAATTGATATCGATTGTACAGCTGGATGACACATCTGACCTAGTCAATTGAAGGTTGATTATTAGATCGATCAATCGGTAAATTAGTTGATTGGTTGATTAATTGATTGGTTGGTGGGTTGATCGATCGATTGATTGATTGTTTATGTTAAGTGGCTGTATGATCACTGAAGGATACAAGAAACGACAGATCTGTGCAGTACTTGAATGATTTGTTTGTTTGATAGCCAATTATTGTAAAATTGACACTTGGATGAATGTTATAGTTGCTGTTAATGACAAATATTTTTAGCTGGCCAGTTACGGAATATGAACTAGAATACAAATGAAATTACTACTGTAAATGCAAAGATGAATGTATCCAGCTTATGTTACGGTAAACGATAGAAGTGGACAAATGTGACAGAGTTCATTGAAGTTTGATCGAGAATTTGTATGAATGCATAA
>JAPXFY010004383.1:0-2500 GCA_030674185.1 Monoplex corrugatus | reverse complement strand
ACACATATACACACATACACATCATACACATACATACACACACTTACACAAACTCTCACAGAGAGAGAGAGAGAGAGAAAGAGAGGCATACACACACACAGAGGCAAACACACATACACACTTGCAAACATACATATACACATACACATACACACTCTCTCACTCACACACACATACAATTACTCATACACATACACATAAACACAGGCACAAACACACTCACATACACACACTCACATACACACACATACACTCATACACACAGGCATACACACACATTACACACACACACTCCACACACAGAGGCATACAAACACATACACAACAGAGGCATACACACACATTTACACACATACACTCACACATACACACAAACTCACACACGCACACACACGGAGGCATAAAACACACATACACACACTCACACACACACATACGCACACATACATACACACACACTCACACACAGGCATACACACATATACACACTCACATACACACACACATTCACTCACACACAACAGGCATACACGCACACACATACAACACACTCACATACACACACACACACACACAGACACACACACACGCACGCACACACACATTTATTCATACACATACACATAAACACACACACATACATGTACACACTCACACACATACATATACACACTCACACAAACACACATACACACATTAATACAAACACACGTGCGTGCGTACACATACACCCACACAAGTGCGAATAAAGTCTTTGATGTTATCTATGTTCTCTAACAAAAAATTCATATGGTGTTTTAAAGCATGTTTCAATACATCAAACTTTCCAAATAAATACAGCCGAAGAAAAACATGTATGTCATTATAGCAGAACAATGTAATCAAGTCTTTATCGTTTATTTCTTGAAATCCATCGTTAGATAACACGCACAAAGTAATCAAGTCTTTGTCGTTAATTTCTTGAAAGCTATCGTTCTTTAACACACACAACGTGAAGAAGCCCACCTTGTAGAAATTCCGCGCTAGAATTTTCCTCTTTTCTGTCACTCTCTTTGTTTCTACCTTGTTTCTTTGCTTTCTCTCATTCCGTCCTATCAATTTCTGGTCATTCACTTGTATGTGTTCGATAAAGTCTTACGTACTTTCTCTTAGGACTGAGTACATGTATTAAGTGGGGGGGTTTTTTTTTTCAGCTCTAGGGAAATGAAATATGCGGAAGCAATTCTAGGTAATTTGTGCCCGTTTTTAAATATGTTTTAAGTGTCCTTAAAGTGTTTAAATTTGTATTTAGGTTTGTTTTTTAATCCCCTGTATGATAAGTTGGACGGAATGGGACAACACCAGGGGCATTTTCCTTAGATTTCCTTAGATGCATTGATAAGTGTACTTAATGTTCTGTTCTTTTTCTTTTTTTTCCCTTGTTGAAAGAGTATGTTTTGAAAATGGATTATAGCCCTGATATGGCTCTATGCAATCGGCTCGGCTTTAGGCAAATATACCAGTAATAAATAACAGTTGTCTTCCATGAGCTTGGTGCTTTGCCTAAACTCTCCTCACAGTAGCATGTCCAATGAAGCTGGCATTTGATGAATAGTTACTCAATGCTTGGTAAACCACACTTCTTCAGAAACTTGAGGGTTGGACACTCAATCTTGCCACGTGATGTTGCAGATCTTCTGCAGACGTTTTAGGTGGAACCATTCCGCTGTTGAATATGTCATTTGTAGGTAGTCTTGGTGTCACAGCAGTAGGCAGGGTGCTCAGAAACTACTGTTATGTTCATAGGTTGTACTCGAACAGCAGTGAACAAACACGAACATGTAAACTACTATGCAACTCGCAAACCGCATGAGCAATGTAAAACACTATGGAAGTTAAGAAAACAAAGAACATAATGTTGTCCAGACATCAAGGTAGAAAGAAACTCTAGGGAGAGCTAGACAACAGAAGGTCTTCAGAGAAGTAACCCCTTTAGACAATGTTTCGGCCCTGAATTCCTTACCTCTCGGGGGGGCGGGGCACATCCAGGTCTGACTCCTGGATGCCCTTCTGTGTTGTCTTTTTTTTTTTTTTTTTTTTTTTTTTCCAGCCCGGGGATCGAATGGGCGATTCTGCGCTTCAGAACTGCGGTTTTCGCGGTTTTACCAATGGCTAACGGGGCACACATCATCTGTAGGGAATTTAATCCTTTTGAAGTTCACTTTTTTGGTTCCTCCCTTTCCCAGATCCAGCTTGGGCTCCTCTCTGCTGCCTCTGCCATCGCTTTAAGGGCTTAGTCCTCTTCTTCCGAAATGGCGAGTTTGTTTCTGAGATCATAAGCGGAGGGCCCACAAACCCTTTTCCCGACCTCTATGGCGAAATTTTTGACCCCCGACCTGCTTTCTTCGGGTGCTGGCAAACCGGCGTATTTTTCGGTCTTGTAGATATGTGCTTCTTCCATTTGCTTTCGTATGGCCAGTGGTTTATCAGATGTTGTCCCGACATCAATAACATATATAGG
>JAPXFY010004382.1:0-18163 GCA_030674185.1 Monoplex corrugatus | reverse complement strand
CAGCGTCAGGCGTTTTTCTTCTGTCAGCCCAGTGTGTGTGCGTGGTAGGTGTGGTGACGGGGTGTGTGTGGGTGTGGTTGTCATGTGTGTGTGTGTGTGTGTGTGTGTGTGTTTGTGTGTGTGTGTGTGTGTGTGTGTGTGTGTGCGTGCGAGAGAGAGAGAGATAGAAACAGAGAGAGACACAAAGAGAGAGAGACAGAGAGAGAGAGAGACAGAGAGAGACACACACACAAAGAGAGAGAGAGAGAGACAGAGAGAGACACACACAAAGAGAGAGAGAGAGAGAGAGAGAGAGAGAGAGAGAGAGAGAGAGAGAGAGAGAGAGAGAGACATTAAGTGCCCTTCCTCCACACAAAACAAACAAACAAACCAATCACTAGTGTGGCGATCCTGCCAGGATATCCCCTCCAGGTGGTTTAAAGACGGAGATTTTTACCCCATCTCCTAGGCCCACGTGCGTGCTGAACTGTTAATGCCTAAACCCCTTTCGTGTGTATGTGTAAGCAGTACCTCGTACTGTCTGTGTGACCAGAGACATGGGTAGCGTAGTGTCTGTGTAATGTCTGTGTGACCAGAGACATGGATAACGTAGTGTCTGTGTAATGTCTGTGTGACCAGGGACATGGATAACGTAGTGTCTGTGTAATGTCTGTGTGACCAGAGACATGGATAACGTAGTGTCTGTGTAATGTCTGTGTGACCAGAGACATGGATAACGTAGTGTCTGTGTAATGTCTGTGTGACCAGAGACATGGGTAGCGTAGTGTCTGTGTAATGTCTGTGTGACTAGAGACATGGATAACGTAGTGTCTGTGTAATGTCTGTGTGACCAGAGACATGGGTAGCGAAGTGTGTGTGTGTAATGTCTGTGTGACCAGAGACATGGATAACGTAGTGTCTGTGTAATGTCTGTGTGACCAGAGACATGGGTAGCGTAGTGTCTGTGTAATGTCTGTGTGACCAGAGACATGGGTAACGTAGTGTCTGTGTAATGTCTGTGTGACCAGAGACATAGGTAACGTAGTGTCTGTGTAATGTCTGTGTGACCAGAGACATGGATAACGTAGTGTCTGTGTAATGTCTGTGTGACCAGAGACATGGATAACGTAGTGTCTGTGTAATGTCTGTGTGACCAGAGACATGGATAACGTAGTGTCTGTGTAATGTCTGTGTGACCAGAGACATGGGTAACGTAGTGTCTGTGTAATGTCTGTGTGACCAGAGACATGGATAACGTAGTGTCTGTGTAATGTCTGTGTGACCAGAGACATGGATAGCGTAGTGTCTGTGTAATGTCTGTGTGACCAGAGACATGGGTAGCGTAGTGTCTGTGTAATGTCTGTGTGACCAGAGACATGGATAGCGTAGTGTCTGTGTAATGTCTGTGTGACCAGAGACATGGGTAACGTAGTGTCTGTGTAATGTCTGTGTGACCAGAGACATGGATAACGTAGTGTCTGTGTAATGTCTGTGTGACCAGAGACATGGATAGCGTAGTGTCTGTGTAATGTCTGTGTGACCAGAGACATGGGTAGCGTAGTGTCTGTGTAATGTCTGTGTGACCAGAGACATGGATAGCGTAGTGTCTGTGTAATGTCTGTGTGACCAGAGACATGGGTAGCGTAGTGTCTGTGTAATGTCTGTGTGACCAGGGACATGGATAGCGTAGCGTCTCTGCAATGTCTGTCTGGCCACATTACCAGATAAAATTAAAATATTTTCATTTTGTCGGTGTGTCCTGTTTTACTTTTAGTCTTCAGATTTTCCTCCAATGCACTTTGATTTGTCTATACTGTGCAGGTGATATTTTACTTCATAGTCTGCGTACGCATGTCGTCGTCCGCGTGCATGCTAGATGATGTTATCATGTTTCCATAAGTCATCGGATACTGATATGACTTACAAGATCTGTAACGTGAACAGACACTGACATAAAACGTGTATAGGCACTAACATTTAAGGGGAGATCAGGTAAATCTTCACCAGGCATGAGGTATCCAGGCAGAATCAAGCCTTTCCAGTTGAAAATTTGACCTGTTACACACTTGATTATCGGTCTGACTCTCGGCCTGCTGCCTGTATGTCTCCTTCTCCCTCTCACACGGATGATAACCGCTTTGAAATCATATCAGCTGTGTGTACTGCTCTAATAATGTGTAACAATAGAGAGATATGGATTTCAACCCGACAAGACAGGTAGAACTCGGACCTCTTGTAATTTTGTTTTATCATACAGCTCATCCCCGGATTCTTACGAGTATGCCTGCTTGCATGGTGCTGAGGAACTTATTTCCCGGGATGTCGTTCTATATAATTCTTCGCCTCAGCATGTCACGTCAACAATGAAATCAGTTATATAAGGATATCGTAATAAAGAAAGAAAGAAAGAAAACAACAAACAACAACAACAACAACAACAACAACAACAACAACAACAACAGTAGGCCTATTAGTTTCTCAGAAAAATGGTAAGCGCGTGCACGCACGCACGCACACACACACACACACACACACACACACACACACACACACACACACACACACACACACATACACAAACGAGCGCGTTCAGGTATCTGTCTGTGTTTACGCAGCTGTTTGTATCAGTAACAAGGGCTCAGTAGTATCACGTTCAGAGTCTGGAGTTCAGTGTTTGTTCAAGAAGGACTGGTCGCACTTGGACAATTCAACATGTGCTTCGTCCAAATCTGCCAACAATCATATCTGACACACTCATTCAACAATGTGCAAAATCCCATGCGTTGGTAAGATCTTGAAATGGGCAGAAGAGAGGGTAGGTGTGAAACCCCCAAGCTGATATCACCACAATGACTGAACCAAAGAGATGGACAGCGAACATGCCAGTTTTTTTATTTTGCGGGCTGGGATTGAATTCAGGATATCAGATCTTGAGCCCCCATATGTTTCTATCAACAAAGCCAAACAGCCCGCAGTAGTATCAAAGTGTAAAGAACAAGGCTACAACATAATCGTGTACCTGGTTGATTTCAGTGATGAGTTCCACTCGCTTGTGGCCTTTTAGTGTCCATTGTTCCCATGCATTGAATCCAGGTGTCATATACTTTAGGGCTTAGAATATAGGGCTGTAGAATATAGGGCTGTAGAATATAGGGCGGTAGAATATAGGACTGTAGAATATAGGGCGGTTGAATTTTGGGCTTTTGAATATAGGGCTGTAGAATATGGGGGGTGGAAATAGGGCGTAGATTTAGGGTTTGTAGAATATAGGACTGTAGAATATAGGGCTGTAGAAATTTAGGGCTGAGGAATTGGGTGTAATATGGGCGGTAGAATATAGGGTGTAGGATATAGGGCGGTTAGGATAGGGGTTTAGAATATGGGGTGAATATAGGGCGTAGAATATAAATTTCTGTCTTTTATGACGCTGTGGGCTTACTCCACCTTTTAGCCTTGTTACTAATCAAATTAGCGTTTACAGGCCGTTTTGTGTGTTTCTGTTGCGGTTTAAATCGCTGGGGGGGGGGGGGGGGGGGACAATTAGGAAAAACAAAAATTTTTCCCCCTTTGTCAAATTGTTTGCTAAAAGATTTGACTGAAATGGAACGTTTTTCCTTTTATTTCGGTTAGATCCTTCTCCACACCCCCTGAAAGAAGTTAGGGTTTTTAAAACCAAATTAGTATACAAAAAATAAATCACTAATGCACAGATGTCTAAAAAAGAAATTTGCTTCTTTCATTTCTTGTATATACGAAAATCTTTCTCTTTCTTCATTCGTTTTTGCGGACACAGAGAGAGTGGAGAGGGGGAAGAGTTGGGGGGAGAGGTGAGAGAGGAGGAGAGAGGAGAGAGATGGAGAGGAGAGGGAGAGAAAGAAAGAGGGAGAGAGGAGAAAGAGAAAGAGAGAATCTTTTGACAGTAAGAAGAGCCTGAGGGGAGTCACACAAAACACACACACACACACACACAAAAACCACCACACACACCCCACTAAACTGTTAAGTACCCTTTATTTTTTTTTAGCAGTTAAATAACAAAATAAAGGGTTGCTTCTACAAACCAATTCTTTACGTGTTTTTTGAGCCCGGTGTCTGTCTTTGTGTCTTTCACCCCCCTACCCCCTTTACCTTTCCTTTGTAAAGCATTGCACGCGATACGTTTAGGCCCTCCGAACTTCGCACTCTTACCTTGCCGGGAGTTCTCCAGTGGGAATGCCGGGGGCTTTTTCTGTACGCCCCCTTCTGGAAATTTGTGTAAAAAAATTTTCCTTTTTCTGTACTCTCTTTGTTTCTTTTTTCCCTCCTTTGCTTTTGTCATTTCTTCCTTTTTTTTCTGCCTTTGTGGCCCCTTTCACCTGAAGTGTTCAGTAAAGTTTTTTTCTTTCTCTTGGGGTTGATAACGGGGTTTTAAAAGTTAAGGACATATTTGCTTAGGGAAGTGAGATATGGGGAAAGCGATTTTGGGGTAGTTTAGGCCTGTTTTTTTATATGTTTGTGTTTCTTTTGTTTTCCAATTTTTTTTCAGGTACGTTTTTTTTTTTAAAACCCCTGGGGAAAAAGTTGGTCTGAGTGGTCAACGAAGGGGCATCTCCTTAGAGTATGTGCGAAAATGCTTTGATGTGTGTACTTATTTTTTCTTTTTTTTTTTTTTTTCCGGTTGAGGTTTTGTGTATGTTTTAAAAAACGGTTATACCCCTGGTATGACTCCGCGCAGTCGCTGGGTTTTAAATAAACAAAAGTAACAATAAAATTTAAAAGTCAGAGAGGGGGGGCCCGGTTTGTAAAAAGTTTAAGGTCTCGTGGGTAAAGGTGGAATTTTTCCGTCTAAGGCAAGATTGTGCGCCGCTAGTGATAAACATCCCTTCATGTGCTGTTACGAAACCCTTTTTCAAGTATTTCGTTCAGATCCTGCCCAGTGTGTGTAAAACGCATGCCACTTTCTTAGTGGCCCGATTGCTTATTTTCGTTACGTTAGAGTGTTTTGCTTTGGAACGGGGGTTTGGGGTTAAACCCCTGGGCGGGCCCCGTTTTTAGGAATTGTTTTTACGGGGGGCTGGTTGGTTTTTTAACCTTTGACTCCCGCCCCGTCCACCAGCCCCGGCATTGTCCCCTTGTTAACGAGAAAAACTTACCTTTCGTTCTCTACGTCTGCAGAAATTGGTGGATAGGATGAGAAAAAAAAAGGGTTTAAAGTTTTTGCGTTGGTGGGTAGGGTGGGAGTCAAAGGGTTAATAGAGGGGATAAAGGTTTGTATCTCGGTTCAATCCCCCAGC
The DNA here is from genome assembly GCA_030674185.1 of Monoplex corrugatus. NCBI lineage: Eukaryota > Metazoa > Mollusca > Gastropoda > Littorinimorpha > Ranellidae > Monoplex > Monoplex corrugatus. The sequence continues at coordinate 12,911 of JAPXFY010004382.1, read as the reverse complement.
CCACAACTTGAAATGGATCTTTGTGCCCACCCCTCTTTTTTCCAAAGTTGGTGATATACTTTTGTTTCAAGGTCCCTTTTTTTCCCCCATCCATTTCGAAGCCCTTGCCGCGCACAGGTTTTGCGCAGGCTCAGGGGGAGTTGTCGTAATTGTTGGCGTTCGTGTGGGCACAACGGACTCGTTCGAATGCGATAAATTCCCTCTTGAACAAAGTAAAAGTTCAGCGATTTACAAAATACCCGAGAAAACGGAAAGGGAGACCGGGTGAAGCGGGGTGGGGGGGGTTTTTGGGGTTTGGAACCTAAATTTGGTTCAAGAGATTTGTATTTAATTTTATGTTGAAAAGTGGTGTGTGTTTTTTGGTGTGTGTGGGGTGTGTGTGTGTGTGTGTTGTGGGAGGAGGGGAGGGGGGGGTTTGGTAGTTAAAAAAATCTCTGCTCATAGTTTGATATACTAAAATAAAAATCACCCCAGGCACAACAAACAAAAAATCTAACAGTATTAATTCTTTTTAACAAAGATTGGGGAACGAACAAAAACCCTAGCTGTTCTCTTTTGTTGTAGTCAGGAAAAGTTGCTTTACATCCTGCTTTTATTTTTTTTGTTAAAATTAAATTGTACAAAATTTGGGAAATTTTAAAAAAAAATGGTCAAAGAAAACTAAAAATTGAAAAAAACGGTAATTCAGTCTTACACCAGTCGTTTAGAAACAAAAAAAAAAAAAAAAAAAACACAAAAAAAAAAAAAAAAAAAAAAAAAAAAAAAAAAACCCAAAAAACAAAAACGTGGGTGCTAAAAAATTGATTTAGAAAACCCGTCTCTTTGATGTGGTACAAACTATTCTCAAAAACTGGCTTTGTACACTAACGGAAAGCCATACCAAGCGCTTCGTGCGATGGCTTTTCCTTGTTTACTGTCAGTCGGATCAAAACTGTTAAATAAAAAACCAGGGAACTCCAACTGGCACAAAGCCTTTTCGATGAATTTTTTCCCGGGGTTTTTGTCTCCTCTTTTTTTTGAAGAGCAAAACAGCGGAAACCTTCCCTTTTGGTTTGCGTTCCGGGCCCGTTGAATTTTGCCGCCTTTTCCCACCGTTGTTTGGTTTTAACTGCAGCGGTGATTGGTTGAAAGGACTACATGACGGCCGTGATGACGCTATGGGGAGGAGGGGGAAAGGGGGTGGAAAACAGGAGGGGATGGGTATAAAAGGCCCCAAAAAACGGTTTTTTCCGTGCATTTGCATCAGGAAGGGGTGATGGTGGTTTCGGGAAAATTGCTTTTTTTTTGGGCGTTTTGTGTTTTTTGAGGGCCTTCTGTGAATAGTGACTTTTCGACCCGTTGCTGCGTCAACGTCATCTGATTCTTGAAACAAACCAGTCCAGCATAATCAAAATGTGTAGTTTTTTTTTTCTCAGTTTTTAATTTGGTTGTTACTGATAGTCCGTATTTGAATTGTATTGATTCCAAATCGAGATTTCTTAGTACAGGTGCAGTGATTGTCATTTTTAAAATGTCATCCGAGATTGTCATTTTTATAGGAAAAGCTGTCTTTTTTTTTCTGCTTTGATTTTTAAAGAAGGGCACAGTCCTATCAGCTTCATAAAAAACCGTTTTGAAAGCAGTAAACCCTTGTCTCTCTCTTACACCGCGTCCCCCCCCTCATGGTTTATGACCATTCGTCTCTGCTGTCCTCACCCCTCTCTATCTCCCCCATACTCACAGTTTATAGTTGGGGGGGAAATGAAACAATTAAAAAAAAAATGTATAGGTTTTTATTTTTATTTACGTTCTCAGTTTGGGGCCCCCTTGCGGCCTTTTAATTTGGGAAAATGTACTGTGGAGCAGTCAGCGTTTTTAAAAAAAATTTGAATTAGGGGGCCTAATCCAGTTTTCTTATACCCTTGTGGGCCCTTACGCTACGTAAAAAAATTTTTTTTAATAGGTAGGACAAGTTACAAGTGAGATAAAAAAGCTTGGGACTGTATGGTTGGTTTTTTGGACTCTTTTTTTTGTCTTTTTTGGGCCTTTTGGTTTTCCTTTGAAAGCCTTGATTGCGAGTTCGTGTTACAAGTGTTATTTGTTTGTGGTGTACCCCCTCGTGTTTTACGGTGTGCATGCTGTGCCTGCTTGGTTTGAATCTTGATTGTACAGAGCGTCGTAAAATTTTAAAAATGGGGGTTTTAAGGTAGGATACGAAAAAGCCTATTGCCTGTCCTAGATCAGTTACAAAAAATGCCCAAAGTTTGTTGGTTGTCGCTACCAAATGTGTTTTAGGGGTTTTTTTTTTATAAACAATAAATGGGCCCTATCTCGCGCGCAACAGCATGTGAATGATGGCCGCGCGTGCACATTTTTTTGTACGCGGCACAAGATCTCTGCGAGCATTGGGGAAATGGTGATTTGGAGGAAGGTGCGTGTAAAAGTGTAGCCTATTTGCATTTCCTGTGAATGGAAGGTGATGGTGTTTTCGTGATCCCCAAAGTCAGCTTCACCGATTGAAAGTTTAAAATTACTGTTAAATAGTAGCAGGCCTATTCATCGGTAGTCGGGTTTTTCCGTAAAAAAGAGGTTGCAGTCTTCTCAGTGGACAATTAAAAAATACAAACGTGTTCTGTGGTTCGAACCCCGGGTCGGGCCCAAAGTAGTCGCTATCTGTGGTAAGGGGATGCCTTCCTCTTCCATGTTCGTTACCGCCCACTCTTTTCCCCACCCTAAGTTTTCCCCCTCTGCCCCCCCCCCCCCCCCCCCCTTTTCGACCCCCCTTTTCCCTTCCTTCCTTTCCCCTCCCCCACCCCCACAAAACGTAAAAACATTCAGTATCTTTTTTGGTTTACCAAAAAGTCCCTACGGTTACTTTTCGTTGTACTGAATGACCACTTGGGTCGGGGGAGGGGGGTGGGGGGTTGTGTTGGGTGGGTTTTTGTGTTGGGGGGGGATGACGTTTTCCACGAGTTGTAAACTTTCACGAGGCAGTCCTCTCAAAAGAACCCGCGTTGGGGGTAAATGTCACATGATGGTGGTGGGGGGGGGGGGGGGGGGGGGAAAAAATCCCATTGTTCGTTGTGGTCCGAAACCCAGCCCCTTCTTGTTTTGTTTCGTCTGGTCGGGGGGAAGCGAGCGTGAGGGGATGATGCAACTTTACGACCTACGGTTTGCGACATTTGTTTTTTTGTCCCCATGGGGTAGAAAATAACGTGTTGGGACGGGGGAACCGTGGTTTTGGATTTGTGTTCAGTGGTATAACCCAGAGAACCGGGTGAGGGGGGGGGGGGGGGGGGACATTTTTTTTTTGTTTACGTTTCTAAAATAAAAAAATTTTGAAATTGTATTCTAATGTCTACACTACTCCCCCCAACCCCATAGTGTTTTGGCTGCCGAAAATTTATAAGCATTGCACTTAGGTGTGGGAGGGGAAGAAAGTGGTGATGGGGAGATGTTGGGGGGGGGGGGGGTGAGTGTACACACAAGTTGTACAACTTTTACGCAAACAGGAAGGATATGTTAAACCCTGGTGAAACGCCTTTTTCTAAACGCAAGTGTCGGAGTACAAGAAATTAGAAATGCCCATCGTGGTCCGTGACTTTGCTTAGTTAATTTGACTGGGGGTCGAAAAATGCGTGGAGCCTTTGTGAAAGACGGGGGGTAAACAATGGTGGGGGACGGGGGGGTTTTGACGGGTGGTGAAAAAAAGGGGTGTGACTTTGTTGACTAGTTGGAGGGGCCTCCTTGTTAGGGCCTATTATACTACCATCGACAACTTGACCCGGCAAGAAGTCAGCAGTGAAGTTTTTACTTGCAGCAAGGTAGCATGTGGCTAATAGTTAACCCCTTTTACACCGCACCTTGTCCTCCCGATCGTCATTGAGCCATTTTGTAAAAGCAAAAACTCAACCCCTTGATTTCCCCATCTGTCCCGCAAATTTTTGCGTTGGTGGACAGGGTGCGGGAGGGCAAAGGGTTAAACATCCCCCATCGCCACACGTGTAAATGCCGGGGACAGTATGTTAAAATAGTGGGTTCATGTACAGGACACGGGTGTAAACTTAGATGAAGCCACACGCCACACACACCCCACACACCACACACACACAAAACCACCACACAAAACCACAACCACACAACAACCCACATTAATTAAAACACCCATCCCCAAACTACGCGCGCGCGCACACATACAACAACACTCTTCCAAACCTTCACTCTCTCCTCTTCTCTCTCTCTACACACCACACGCTCATCATCTCCCACTCTCACTCCTGACTCACTCACTTTTCTTCCCCCGTCTCTCTCTCTTCCCCTTTTCTCTCTCCTCCCACACCCACCCAAAAACACTGTTAGACAAAAATTTGATTTTTGTTTTTTCGTTTAAGTGCCAAGTCGGCGGATAGTTGTCAAGGTGAGTCATTTTCGTGATTTCTTTTACAGAGTGTAAACTAGGCGTGGGGGTATCGTGAACGGCGTGTTCTTTGGGGGTATTCTTTTGATAATTTGTTGTCGGGGTATTGTGTTGATTTGACTTCTGGTGGTGGGGTGTTTTTTCGTAAATCGCGAGTAAATTTCCCCAAAACAAAATTTTCCCGCACACTGATCGGGAAAATGCTTTAGATTTGAAGCCTATTAAGCCCCCTCCCCGCATTACGATCTAGAGGCGTAAAGCCCCCCCCCCCCCCCCCCCGTATTAGATTAAGAGCCTACAAAACCTCTCCCCCGCATTTCGATCATAGACCCATAACCCCCCCCCCCCCCCCCCCCCACCCCCGTTTTTTTTGATTTTGAAGCCTAAAGCCCCATCCCCTGCTTTTGATCATAGAAGCTATAACCCCCCCCCCTCCCCCCAGTATTCGATTATAGAAGCCTAAACCCCCACCCCCCCGCATTGCGATTATAGAAGCCCAACCCCCACCCCACCCCAAAAACCCAGCTTTTCGTTATGAAAACCTATAACCCCACCCCACCCCAACCCAGCATTGCGTTTTTAGAAGCCCCTTTAAACCCCCAACTCCAGCATTTCGATTTTAGAAGCCCATAAACCCCCACCCCCAGCATTGCGATTATAGAAACCTATAACCCCCACCCCCCCCCCCCCCAGCATTGCGATTATAGAAACCTATAACCCCCACCCGCTTGGATTATAAAGCCTTAAGCCCAAAACCCAGCATTGCGATTATGAAAAACCCAAAACCCCCCCCCCAGCATTGCGATTAAAAAAGCCCATAAACCCCCACCCCGCTTGCGATTATAGAAGCCCATAACCCCCCCCAGCATTGCCCATTTTGAAGCCTATAACCCCCACCCCGTTTGCGATTATGAAGCCTATAACCCCCACCCCCGCATGAGTTTTTGAAGCCTATAACCCCACCCCGCTTTTCGATTATAAGCCTTAAACCCCCACCCCAGCTTGCGATTATAGAAGCCTTAACCCCACCCCAGCACTGCGATTTTAGAAGCTGTAAGCCCAACCCCGCATTGCGTTTTGAAGCCTCAAGCCGGGACCCCAGCTTTGCGATTATTGAAGCCCATAACCCCCCCCCCAAAACCCCAAAAATCGCATTCGATTTTTGAAGCCTATAAGCCATCCCCGCATTCTGTCTTTTAAGCCCATAAGCCCCCCCCCCCCCCCCCCCCCCCCCCCCTCATTTTTTAAGGGTTTTCAAAGTGTGGAACGTGATCCGCTGGGATTTGAAAGATGTTATCCTTGGGGAGATAGAAAACCTCTCGCGGGTTTTTTTTGCTGATTACTTTGACAGCTGGTATTTTTGGGTTTCAAGTTTTTTTTTTTTTTTTTATTGTTAAGGGGTTTTCGTATTATTGTTCTACGTGCGTAAAGGGATCTGCCATAAACACGCTGTTGGATTTCGCTGTCATTGTTTCGATCTTAAATTGGGAGATTAATTTCGGACTTGTCCTTCTCTCCCTAACAAACCCTTTTGTTTACCCCATCCACACACAGGCCGGTAATAGAAGACGACAAACACCGAGCGGTGTAAGGCTGTTTGATTTCGTCTGTATCACACCAAAGACGGATAGAGTCAAGCGGGTTCCTATGACGTATGACACATTTTTGTTTACAACGTACAGTTCAATCGCAAAATAATCAGCTGATATATTTTACAGCATTCCAATTCGCCCCGTTTCCAAAATTATCGAGTTTCGGGAAAATTTCGCCGCGTTTTTTGTGTGTGTGTGTGTGTGTGGTGGTTTTGGGGTTTTGTGGGGTTTTGTGTGTGTGGTGTGTGTGTGTGTGTATGGTTGGGGTGGGTGTGTGTGTGGTGTGTGTGTTCGTATTACAGAGAGGAGAGAGCGAGAGAGAAAGAGGTGGGGAGGGGAGAGAAAAATGTAGAAAAATAGCGTGGAAAAGGGGTACCAGTTTATTAGACCCCGCCCTCCCCCCACTTGCTTTTCCTACGGTACCCTCTTTTCACTGTGTGTCGTTGGGGCAAGGGAAGGGAGAAGAAAGAAACAATATCGTCGAGAAAACCCCACAAAGATTAGCTCGTCATCCGTCAGCTATTTAGTTCGAAAAAGCCGCGCCCCAGATGTCACAAAATTTTACTCCATTTGTTTCGTTGGTTTAAAAGTCCTACCACTCAGGTATATGAGAATAGTTATAAAATGTTTCTCAGAGAAGCCTTAAAAAAAGTTTGGGTTTTGTTGTGAGATACCCATGCTATTGTCAGATTTCATAAAATGAGTGATTTCTCTGCTTTCTCCCTTTACGCTGGTCTTTACTTTTTCGTTTATTCTAGACCCTCAAAACCCCTGAAGTTGGGGGTGTGTTATATATTTATATTTTTATATATTATATATATATATATATATTTTAATATATTATATATATATATTTTATAAAATATATACTGAAAGGAGTGGTCTGCCCCGGATTCCTTTTGGCCTAAATGTTTTAAGAAAAAAATGTTTCAGGGTTGTGTTGTGTTGCTGTGTTGCGGGGATGGCTATGTTCTTTTTTTTTGTTTCTCGTTCGTCCAGAATGCTTTTTGTTTGTTTTTTTATGGTCCGTTTGGCTTAAAACCTTCTCTAAACACCTTTGCTCTTTACCTTTTTTTCATCAACTTTTCTGCCCTTTCAGGCTTCCAAACTTTATCAAGGAGGGGTACAAGTGCCGGTTTTGTATCTGTCTCGAATTTAGACTAGTTAACTCAGAAATGAAATTGGACGAAACTTACCTTCATCATTGTGATCATTTGCCCTGGCATGGGTTTGGGTTTTGGGGATCATGGCCTTCTGAAATTGCTTTTGTCCCTTTGTTGTCGCCGCAAAGACATCTTGCACCTGCCGTCCTCACCACCCTGCAAGTCCGCCAATTTTTCTCCGGGGTTTACCTGGTCTGTTTTCCCTCCAGCTTTTCTTTGGCCCGGTGTTATTCCCCTTTTCATGAAATGTCCTATAAATTTGCTGTTTTTCCCAATCTTTCTTTTCAATGGTCTTCTTAATATGCCAGTCAAGACTGTCCTCGTTTCGTTTTCTTTGCTGTCTGTACTTTCAACTTTTTTCTTTGAACCAATTTCGGCTTTTATCAGTCTTGTCTTCAGTTTAGTTAAACTTCTTTCTCCCTGGGATCGTGATTTTTACTTTCCATGTTAGTTTGTGACCTTTTTTTCATCTATGCCCGTGCGATGGAGCTTTTTGTTTGGGCAGAGGAGTTGCGGCCTTTGTTTCTTTGTTTTCCCATGTTTCGCGTTTGGTTCTCTGACTAGTTTCTTGACTGACTGCAGGTAGATGTTTTTAAAGGGTACAGTTTGAAATTGTGGGTTTTAAAAAGGGCGTTAAGCCGTTGTGGCTGGTGGGGGGTCAATTTTCGGGATCAAATCGGCATGTTTTACTTTTTTGAACTGTTATTTATATGTGTGTATAAATTCAGAAAGGTGATGTCGTCCCTGGGGTCAGTGTAGTGACCTGTTGTCTGGTGGGTCTTTTGGCTTTGAAACTATTTCGTCTTTGGATTCCATCTTGTTTCCCGTGGAGGGGGATTCCCCCTGGGGATGGTTTTTTGAAATTGTGGAAGGCTGTGGTTAAGTGAGGGAGTATGTCATTCCCGGGTTCGGGAAAGGGGGGAAAAAGAGTGATCGAAAAGGAGACCACTTGACAGCATGTGGTGTTAGGACCTTGGAACCGGCTTGATTTTAGACTTGGTCTCTACTTGGGTAGTAGGCGCGGAACTAAACAATTGGGTTTGGCCTGGGTTGTTGTGAGGATGTCGGCTTCCCGTTGGTCACAACAGCAAGTCCAAAAAGAAAGATTCGTTCCTTGATTGGCCAAATGGGCCCGGAACCGGATTATAGTTAATTTTTTTGGCTGTGCTCCATTGTGTATTAGAGATGATTTTTTTCAAGAGGGATCCGTTTTGGTTTCGGATTTTTTCAGCTTGAACCCCCCCTTTCTTTAGAGTTGCAGTCATCGTCAAGCAGACTTCGCAGTCCCTTCTCGGGTTTGCAGAAACCCGTGCGCTGGCACGGATGGAAAATTTGGGGAAGTGACGTTGAGAGGAGTGGTGTGGGAGTAATGGACCAAAAAACACAAGCCCCCTACAACAGGATTTTAGGGGGCAGCGAAAGGTCAGGTTCAATTGCAGGGGGGGGATTTGGGTCAAGATATGCGAGCCATAATGTAGGTTTAAAAACTCGGTTTCAAAATGCCCAGTGATGTTCACATCCATTTTCTAAAAACTGTAAAATTTTCCAAACAGAATTTTTTTCAGTAAAAAAAGCGCTTTCCCCCCGTCAGTTTTCTGCTGTGCCATTGTTAATCTCGCCCCCCCCCCCCCTGTACGTGTCCTGTGGCAGTATCAGTTTACCCACCCCTGAATGGGGTTATTAAAGGTTGAAAAAATTGTTGGTTTTTTTGGCAAGAGAATTTAAAGGACGGAAAAAAGGGCAGTTGAAAATTTGCCATTGTCTGCGTGCTACCACCATCACTAAAAGAGGAGAGGGTAGGAGAGGGGGGGGGAAAAAGAGAGAGGGAGGGGAGAGAGAGAGGGAAAAGGAGAGAGAGAGCGCAAACAAAACATAACAAATTTTAAAAATGGAAGTCAATATCAAATGTAGGTCACAAAAGGTGCCAGAAAATGAAAGTGTCATTTTACTGATTTAGTTAACGTGGATCGGTTGAATGATTTTTTAGACTTTTTAAAATTTTCCCCCGAATAAAATAAAACGGTAATCAACGGGGGCCCAGGGATCAAGTGTGATTTTATTTGAGTTCAACCCCAGCCGAAACATTAAACCTGGTTTTTGCTCCCCATCTTAATTTTTCCCATATTTGGTGGTTAGATCAGTTTTTGTAGGTCCATTTCCCCTTTCAGGAAATCTGTCGAAAATTGCTGGAGATTTGGGTAGAGCGCATTGGAGTTGTTTTGAGCATGGTAAATTTCCCTCTTGAAGTAACTCCAATAACCCCCAATAACAATAATTAGGGAAACAAACAGTCAAAGATAAAATGCGGCTTAAACTTCGGAGAGTTTCACAGATGCAACCCCGTGAAAAACGGGGATGAAAGGATTTTTTTTAAGTAGTAAGGCCTAATTACTTTTTCCTGAAGTTAGTGGCTGAGTGGCTTGTTTCAGCAACTTGTTTGTTCGGGTGACTGATTCAGGGTTTTTTTGATTTAAATCTTAGATTCAGTGCAGCCTGATGGTATAGGGCGGTGGTTCGATCACGAACATGCATGGTCTAATGGACCTTTGGCGGGGCTAGTGGGCAGCTCTCAGACGGGGGTTTTATGTAGGCTTTGAAAACTATTTGGCAGTATAGTCAGGAAAAATGCCTTCTTTTTGTGTCTTACATGGTCAGGCACTCGGGGCCCTTTTTTCCCTTTTCCTACTGATGCTTGGTGCTCAGAGAATATGCTGCGTCGGCCTGTTCCTTGTCGCTCGCCCCTTCCCCAATGCAAAAATTAAACCCTTTTGACTCCCTGCCCTATCCCCGTTCCCTGCGGGAAAGCGGGTGGATAGGGGAGGGAGCAAAGGGTTTAAAGTTTTTGCTTTGCCGCATGGTTGGCAAGCGGATGTTGGCGGATTAAAGGGGGAAAGCGTAAGGTAAATATCACTCTTAACCGCTTTTGATATTTCTTTTCCGCCGAGAAGAGAGAGAGAGAGTGTGAGAGGGGTGGGGAGAGGGGAGTGGAGAGGAGAGAGAGAGAGAGATTCCCCTGCCCCCCCCCAAGAAGGTTTAAAAGGAAGTTTTTTTAAGTCTTTGATTTTCCCGGGGAAGGGGTATTCAGATCCTATTTAGGAGGGGGCTGGGGGGGATGGGCGGGATGGGGGGTCCTTTCCATCGTTGCGTCTCCCCGGGTACAACCCGGGAAAATGGCGTTTTTCTTCTCACACACCACACCCACCACAACCACACACACACACACACACACACCACACACACACACCCACACACACTTCTTTCCCGCAAAGATCAAAACCTGGGCCCACCACGACGAAAAGGGGGCGGCGATACTTTAACGTTTTTAACAAACCACACACATGCACCGATACGACACAAAAATACACCCCGCAGCCGGACCACCAACCCACAACACAACACACACACCACAAACACACACACAAAAAAACCCACACCACACAAAGCTTAAAGTCGGGCGGATTTAAAGTGTTTTAAAAAAGTTGTGTTTACGGGGGAGGGGGTGCGGGGGAGGAGGGGTTTTGTTTTTGGTATTCATTCTCCCACTTCCCTTCGCCCAGCGGTCGTTTGTGCCCTTTGTGATTTCTGCCTCAGCAACCTTTTTGGGTGGGTGCTCTCACCTGTCCTGTCTGCTGCCCCCTTTGCCCTTTTTTTTAAAATTTTTTTTTTGGTAAAAGGATATTGTATGTGGTTTAAGGAAAGGTTTTTTGCGGGGGGGGAAAAAAGGGTGTGTGCCGGGGGTTTTTTGTCTGTCGGTCTGTGGGTCTGTTGCTGTCTATCTGTCGGTTGGGGTCATCTGTCTGTGTGTTCTCAGTGTCTTGTCTGTCATCTGTCTGGGGTTCCTCAGTGTCTTGTTGTCTGTCTGTCTGTCGGTCTGTTGTCTGTCTCTCTGTGTCTCTCTGTGTCTTGTTGTTTGTTGTCCGTATGTTGTTTTTTTGTCTATCTTGGGTTGTCTGTCTGTCGTGTTTTCCTCGTGTCTCTTTTGTCTGTTTCTGTCTGTCTGTTGTTTGTCTGTATGTTTGTCTGTATGTTTGTGTTTGTGTTTGTTTGTCGTCTGCTGTTTGTCTGTGTTGTTTGTTTGTTGTTTTTTGTTGTTTTTTTGTTTGTCTGTTGTCTGTTCCTGTTGTTTTTTGTTGATGGCGGGATGGAGAAGCACAGACATAAAAAAACTGTGTGTCGCCCCTCTCGCCACAAAAAAAATTTAAATTATAATACGAGACACACACTTTGTCCATCTGTCTCTCTGTTCTGTCTGTTGTCGGTCTGTTCTTATTCTCAGAATAGGGGATTAACTGAAACCATTTTTTTTAAGAAAATATATGCAGAAGAAAAGGTTTCTAGATTTGCTGGGACATATTTTCTTTGTGTGTGTGTGTGTGGTGTGTGTGTGTTTTGGGGGGTGGTGTGTGTGTGTGTGTGGTGCCTTTGCTAGTGGAAAAAAACGATTAGTTTTTTTAAATGTAGGTGATGTGTGATGTTGAATCCATTCTTATTCGTTATTCTAACCCCTTACAGTGTTTTTGTTTCAATTGACCGGAAATGTTTTGACGTTTGTAATCCCTGAACCCATTGTGCACTTGTTGTAATGCTTCAACCCATATGTATATTAGTATAATAAACCGAAAAATTGCCCACTTTTAAAAACTTTTAAAAAAACGAAAAAAAACACTACTAAAAGGAAAAAGAAAACTATCTACTTAAATAGCTGGTTTTCTTGCGGACGGTTTCGAATTTTTTTTTCCACAGTCTTTTGACTCAAGGTTGATTTTTTTAGTTAAATTTCCCTCCCTGAAATTAATTAAAGAAATGGTATTGTTCGTGCCCATCGTAATAAATTAAATGTTCCATCATTTGGCGGTGTCAGCGTAGTGGTTTTTTTTATAGTCCCTCAGCCCCCTCTCCATTTCAAGATCCTTGCAGCGAAGGTTTTGGGGGGAAACAGAAAGTCTCCCAGTTTATTGTGGCATGTTTGGGGTGGGCAGCGGGAAATCGTCCTTTGCATGAACTTAGCTGTTGGAAGAAATTTAAATTCGGGGGCCGGTTATCAATTTTTTGGTTGGGTGAGGTGACTTGGCCCTGTCTGTCGACTGCACGGATTTGCCTAAGAAAAACCAAAGGCTGCTATGGGGACCCTGCATTTTCAGGGTTGGGGAAAATAAAATAGCAAAAAAAAAGGGGGGGGCCTGCCGTCATAATTCAGAATTGAAGTCTTGCCGCTTCATCTCCAAGTAGCGTTCTTGATGCCCGGGACACCCGACCAGTTGTCATTGGGTTTATCTCCCGGTGGGCACAGTTTTTCGGGGGTTTCTGGCCTGTTTTCGAGTTGGGATAAAAATCTGTTTTTCCGAGTTAAACCCCTTTTCCTCCCGATCTGTCCACAGCATCCTTTATTGTCAACATGCTAGCTGAGAAATAAAAAAAAAATTAAACCCTTTTATTCCCTCGCCATAGATGGGTGAGGGAATCAAAGGTCAAAGTTTTTTGCAGTTGGTGGATGGATGCGGGAGTCAAAGGGTTATACCCAGACCAAAAAACATTCAAACTGGCCTGTTTTTTGCCCCTCTTAAGGCTCCAATCATTAGGGGGTGCCCGTTAGTCTTAAAAAAGATTGTACTTTCTAGTTTCCCGGTGTTTTTTCCCTTTCCATGCCCCGGATTCGTTGGTATCGGGGGATACGTCCTTAACACTGTCTCTTCCCCGTTTCAAGACTTTGCCCGGGGGATAGTTTTTTTTTTCTAGCAGTTTGGAGGTTTTTGCCAGGGG
>JAPXFY010004381.1:15000-18163 GCA_030674185.1 Monoplex corrugatus | reverse complement strand
TGCTCATGTGCACTGTTTGTGTGTCTGAAGAATTACATTCATTTGTCTTATTTTTTCTATTTTCTATTGTGAAACTTAATACTTATGTTACTATGTTTCATAATACTAATCTTCATTTTATGTTTTATCAGTATGTGTTTTCACTTGAGTGAAAGTAACACTGCTATATTCTGTAAAATGGAAAGAGCAAGCTTTTGAAATGGACTGTTGGTGGTATATATTTTATTACTATTGTTATTGTTGTTATTGTTATTATTATTATTATCATTATTACTATAATTACTATTGAACCAGAAGAACAAGAAAACCAATATAAGCGCGTATCCAACGAGACAAAACAAAACACTTCCAACACCAGAAACAGCATTCCCTACTCGCAGTTCTTGAGACTATGACGCCTCTGCTCAGACGAAGACGATTTCCAGGACAAAGCAGTTGAAATGACTAGATTTTTCCTGCGCAGACATTACCCACTCGAGGTCATCAATGAAGCCCGGAAAATAGTCAACTCTGTCTCTTGGCCAAATGCCCTCCATTCGAAGCCCAAAGCTGCCACAGAGGATCAGCCAGTCCTCAGTCTAGTTTACCACCCGTCCATGCACCTCGTAAAAAGGATCATCTTGTCCAACTGGAACATTTTGCGATCCAGTCCCACTACAGGTGAAACCTTTGACCAGCGCCCTTTGATCGTCTAGAAGAGAGACACAAATCTCCGCGACTTGCTGGTGCATTCAAATCTCAGCAAACCAGTCAGCCAACCTCCAGGAACCTCTCCATGCAACAAACCTAAATGCAAGACTTGTCCTTTCTTGTGCTCAGCCACCACAGTCAAAGGCCCTGAATCTCATATGAGAATTACAAAACATTTCAACTGTCAAACTTATAACATTGTCTACTTGATCAGCTGCTCTAAATGCTCCCAACTGTATATTGGTGAAACTGGACGCACCCTTGACACACGGTTCAAAGAACACTTGGCTGATATCCGCCACCAAAGGGATAAAACTATCCCCAATCACTTCAACCAATCAAACCACTCAATCAATGACATCCGCTTGAAAGGTCTGTGGCTTCTATACAATAACAGCACCATAGACAGGAAAGACAGAGAATCCCACCTCATAAATAAACTTGGAACACGCAAACCATAATTATGGTCTTAATGACAAACCATAAGTAATCCATTGCGCAACAGAATTCAGACATGCCGTTTCATGTCTCTTCCTGTTCCCAGGCCTACCAGATTCATGGCACTGGGCACAATCTACTCCCTTACCTCTTGGCTCTTGCCCTGTGCCTTCTTCAGAACAGGGCTATACCGATATAGCATGGCCACTTCTCAAAATTGCAGAACTCATCCTACTTCCCTTTTGACATCATAGTTGCCTCCCCTCTCCCCACTTCTTACTACCGCTCATGACGACATGGGCATTTCATTTCTTACCCACTGGACGAGGCGGCAGGGAAGATTTTAGTCCCGTTTTTATTATCCATTGTTTGGTGTCTGTGATCTGTTTGTGACCGTGCGTTCGCGCTTGACAAAGGCTAGTTGTCCGAAAATTTGCGCTTGTTTTGTTTTGTCTCGTTGGATACGCGCTTATATTGGTTTTCTTGTTCTTCTGGTTCATGTTTGCTTGGGCGCAGGCAGTCGCACTTGTTTTGGATATTATTACTATTGTTATTATTATTGTTGTTGTTGATGATGTTGTTCTTGTTGTTATCATTACTATTACTGCAAGTAGCACCAAGCTATCAACAGCAAGTCTTACAAGAAATTTTGGTCAAAAAAAGGAAAACTTCTGGAACTAAACTTTTTACTAGTAACGATATAATCTTACACACAGAAGCATGCAAGCACACATTCAAAAAAACATAAACTACATCAAGCTGCCTTTGCTGGACAATGGGAAACAACCCAAGAAAAAATATTTTGCCACTTAATCTCAATTGCTTCCTTTACAGCGTTGTCACAAAGACTAGAATTATCATCATTATGTGTGGGAGAAAATTACAGTGTCACGAAAACTAGAATTATCATCATTACGTGTGGGAGAAAATTACTGCGTTGTTACGAAGACTAAAATTATCATCGTTGTGTGTTGGAAGAGTACGAATAATAAACCAGTCATCGTGGCCAAATGACTGGCCTGAAGAACTAAGGACTGAGAGGTTGTGGGTTCGAATCCTATTTGTTTATTTTCACTCAAAACCAGTGTTAGATTTGTTCAATCCCAACTGGTTCCTATGATGTACTAGTTTAGCATGATATGAGCTATTTGGGATAACGGACCACACAGTCAAATATTAAGTTGAAGAATATTTTGCTAAACTTATGGTGGCTTAATAGTTAGAGTGGCTTGACCAGTGTCCTTTTCTCTCTCTCTGTCCCTGTCTCTGTCTGTCTGTCTGTCTCTCAAAAACACACGCACACACACACACACACACACACACACACACACACACACACACACACACACACACACACACACACACACACAACTATTGAACCTGCCCTGGACGAAGGGAAACAACTAAAGAAGGATCGATTTATCGTTAATCCCGAGTTGCTTACCTTGAAAGTAGGCTTGAAGCTTGTTGAACTCTCATCGTTATGTGTGGAAGAAAATACACATAAGAGAGCAATTAACGTGATAAAGTGTCTAGCATAACTGACGTAGGACCAAGGGGTCTTCGGTCTTACAACTAGGCCTTGTTACTGTACACATAGAACTTGTTGTTGACTTGTTAAACTACAACTAGAGGACTAGAAATGAGAGGTCTTAAGTCTTACAACTACGGCTTTCTACTCTACACATATAACTTCTTGTTATCTTGTTAAACTAGAAGCAAAGGACTAGGACCAAGAGATCATAGGTCTTAAGCTAGTCCTTGCTACTCTACACACACAACTTATCTTGTTCAAATATAACTAAAGGAATTATAAAAAATAAAAAAGGGAGGAGTGAAACATGCTAACAGCAATGCTATGATGAAAACAGATGTACCATAACACAGACCATGTCAAAGAAGTTAGAACAATGATTTGTAATACAGTATTGACACCAACATGTCAGGTGGTCAGACACATATAATACAGTATTGACAGCTATATGTCAGGTGGTCAGACACATGTAATACATATTGACAGCTATATGTCAGGTGG
>JAPXFY010004381.1:0-10000 GCA_030674185.1 Monoplex corrugatus | reverse complement strand
GTAGGAGGCTGTACAAAACCCTGAGCTGAAACCATCAGAGTTTGTAATCAACAGTTGTATTGAAGTTTTAAAAAGATTTTTCCCCAATTTAACACTGTGCTGGGATGTGATCCTATTTTCTTACACTTATTGGATCGATGTAGTCCTTTGTGTTTTGATAAATTACATATTTTTGAAGGGTTGTTGTCCAGATAAGTATTACTAATATTGTTAAAATCCAGCCCAGGTCTTTGCACAAAACTCTGACTGAAATAGTAATGCCTGCACAGACAAGAAAATTGGTGGATAGTTTTGAACATTTCTGTTGAAAACATGTAAAACCAAACACATTTCCTTCCAGTTCCACATCCTTCAAATCACTAATGACAGTTATACTATTATTAATCCATTCTCTTATGTAAAGTGTTTCCTGTATTGTTATCCATACTGTGAAGAATTCTTCAACATTTTTTAGCTTACACTGAACTGCATAGCTTTTAACAATAATGAATTACATCAAATCAGAATTAACATATCTCTTCATAACACGATTTCCATACTTTCCACCCAGAATGTTTAATTTTTCCATTTCAGAGAATGCACCAAACAAAATCTTTTTCGGCAGTGCTCTTAAGTTAAATTTTTTTATCTTATACACAGTCAACATTTTTATCTAACATTTGAAACATTTATTTCTGTAGGTGAGACATCAAGTTGAACAACGCAAGGGAAATAACTCAAGTGACCACTGTATGTTTCGGAGGCAGGTCTTTGGTTTAAAGT
Organism: Monoplex corrugatus; assembly: GCA_030674185.1. NCBI lineage: Eukaryota > Metazoa > Mollusca > Gastropoda > Littorinimorpha > Ranellidae > Monoplex > Monoplex corrugatus. The sequence goes on along the minus strand of JAPXFY010004381.1, from coordinate 9,238 downwards.
TAAATGTTATAAAGTCAAACGTGAGATCAAGAGATCTTGTGTCTTGTTTTGTGGGTAATTCCCCAACACGATATCATCAGCTGCCTGCTGTCTTTAAGACAATGAAGTAGTATACATAAACCTGATGTCTAGGAATATAAGTTGACTTTTCTGTTGTCTTACAGTTGGAGATTGTATTGGTCACTTAGAACAGATGCTTTAGCAGATTGTATTGGTCACTCAGAAGTGATGCTTTAGCAGATTGTATTGGTCACCTCAGAAGTGAATGCTTTAGCAGATTGTATTGGTCACTCAGAACTGATGCTGTAGCCATGCATGTTAAAACTGGTGATGTCTGGAAAATAGATTATTCAGTCTTTTAGTAATGTATGTAAAAAAAAAATTGTTGATACAGCAATGGAAATTTATACCAATAGTCTGCTTTTATGGGAGACTACTACGTGTGAAATGTTTATCCAAAACCAAACAAAACCAAACAAAACATTGTTTTAAAAGCTTGATCAAAAATTATGTGCTAGTCCACGCGTACACTGTGTATGATAGGACTTTTTAAGCCTCAACGAACAGAACAGAACAGTTTGGCTTGTGGCATATCACCTGAGGTGCATGTTGACTTAACACTGATCCAAATCAATCAATCAGTCATTTGGCTTTACTCAACTTTTCTGCTCACCAAGGGAACGATACAGAGCGAATCACTCATCGCACACTTCGATTATTTTGGCACCATGTCTGACACTGCTGCTGCTCCTGCCCCTGCCAAGAAGGCTGCCAAGCCCAAGAAGCCAGCAAAACGTGCAGAGCACCCCAAGTATAGCGTAAAGATCACTGCTGCCATCACTGCCCTGAAGCAACGTGGTGGTTCTACCCCCCCAACCCCCCACCCAGGCCATTCTTAAGTACATCATGGCCAGCTACAAGGTCGGTACTGAGGTCACCAAGATCAATGCTCGTCTTAAATCTTCACTCAAGGCTGGAGTTATGGAGGGCACCCTTAACCAGGCCAAGGGCACTGGAGCTTCTGGATCTTTATGTCTGGGAGAGAAAAAGGCTGCTGCTGTCAAACCCAAGAAGGCAAAGAAGCCCAACAAGAAGCCTGTTGCCAAGAAAGCAAAGAATCCAGCTGCCAACAAAGCCAAGTCTCCCAAGAAGTCCAAGGCTGCCAAACCCAAGAAGGTCGCCAGGTCTCTTGCCAAGAAGACTGCTAAGCCCCAGAAGGCCAAGACCTCCAAGAAGGCTGCTGCCAAGAAGGTCGCCAAGAAGTGAACAACTCTTGACCTTACCGTGGTCTTCGTCAGTCTTTCTTCCTCTCTTTCAATTTCTTCCGGCCCTTCCTTGGGTCACAGGTCTTCCCAAGTGGGATGGACATCTTGTTGCACAAGTCGGTCAAAGCCTTCATGTTTGTCAGTTTGTCTTCATCTAGTCCCCACTCTGCATACAACACTATACGCGGCTACATTTGTGTGCACGTGTAGATACGGACTCTGAAATCCCGTCTCTCTCGACTTAGCTCTTAATAATAATAATAATAATTACAATATTTATATAGCGCAAAATCTTGATAAAATCAAATCTAAGCGCTGAAGCACACACACACGCACGCACGCACGCACGCACGCACACACACACACACACACATACACACGCATGGCTATAAATGGGGAGAAAGAATAAAAGCAATAAAAGCAAGAATAAAAGCAATGGAAAATTATAGAGAGCATATTATATACAATTATATATTATAACCATGTGATTCCCCTCCGAGCGGAGACAGGCTGCAGAGGGTGGGGGGGTTGAGTGAGGTTAGGAATTTATGCGGAGGAGAAAAGGTGAGTTTTGAGAGCGGACTTGAAGGAGACAAAAGTAGGTTGCTGACGGACTGAGAGAGGAAGTTTGTTCCAGGAGAGTGGACCAGAAACAGAGAAGGCTCGTGGACCATAGGTATTGAGCTTAGTGCGTGGAAAGCGAAAAGTCAGAGGATCGGAGGCAGAGCGGAGGGTACGTGAGGGAAGATAGATCTCAAGTAGGCTTGACAGGTAATCGGGGGCTGCGTTATTGAGGCTTTTGTAGCACATGGTGTCTAGTTTGTACTGTATGCGCTTTGATACAGGGAGCCAGTGAAGTTGTGCCAGGAGAGGAGATATGTGGTCAGCTTTTTTCTTTTTCAGTACAAGGCGTACAGCATTGTTTTGAATGCGCTGTAGGATGTGAATGGTGGAGGCAGGAAGACCAGACAGGAGTGAATTGCAATAGTCAATGCGAGACATTATGAAGGAGAGAACGAGTTTTGCAGTTGTTTCGACAGAGAGATACTTCCTGATCAGCCTTATACGATGGAGATGATAGTAGCAAGATCTGGCAGTTTGAGAAACAAAGTTGTTCATGGAGAGGGTAGAGTCAATGCAGACACCAAGGTTTTTAGCTGAATCAGAAATTGGGACTGATGTGTTACATAATGGGAGAGAAAGAGGAGGCAGCTGAGAAAGTTTCTGACAGGTGCCAATGAGGATAGCTTCTGTCTTGTCATCATTTAGCTGAAGTTTATTGAACGTCATCCAGTTCTTAATGTCCGAGTAACACTCAGTGGTGCGAGTCAACAGGCGCTGTATATTATCAGGTGAGTCACTGTCTTGAAGTTGGGTGTCATCAGCATAGAAGTGGTGTTTTATAGAGTAGGAGTTGATGATGGTGGACAGGGGGGAGGTGTAAAGAGTGAAAAGAACAGGGCCAAGGACAGATCCTTGTGGAACACCACAGGTCAGGTATGCAGGTTGAGAGTAAGTGCCATTGATGAGAACAGTTTGTTTTCTGTTTGATAAATACGAAGTGAAAAAGGAGAGAGCAATGTCAGAGATGCCAAAAGTATGATGAAGTCTAGAAAGGAGAATACCATGGTCAATGGTATCGAAGGCTGCAGACAGATCAAGGAGTGTGAGGAGAGAGACTTTGCCAGTATCAGTTGCAAGGAGGTGATTGTTGAGAATGTGTAGTAGGGCAGTTTCATTGCTATGGCACTGGCGGTAGGCTGACTGGAAAGGATTGAGGAGATTGTTGGCAGACAGGTGAGAGTTCAGCTGGTTGAGGACGACTTTTTCAAGGAGTTTTGACAAGAAAGAGAGATTAGAGATAGGCCGGTAATTTTTCAGTTCATTTGGGTCTAAATTGTGTTTCTTGAGGAGAGGGTGAACAATAGCAGACTTGAAAGAATCTGGGACAGTTCCAGTTTGAAGAGAAGTGTTGATGATGTCAGTGATGAATGGGAGGAGAGTAGGGAGACAGTCGGAGTAGAAAGAACCTGGAAGAGGATCCAGTTCGCAGGTTTTGAACGACATGGATCTGATTGTGTTGAAAATTTCTTCTTGTGAGACTGGGGTAAAAGTAGTAAGAGGTGTGCCAGAGAGAGAAGGGTCAGGTGGGCATGGTTGACAGGGTGTCCTGTCAAGCCTGTCACGAAGAGTTTGTATTTTGGTGGTGAAATACTTGGAGAATACAGATGGGAGTTCTTCATTTGTATGTTTTGTTGAGAGAGGTAAATCTTTTCGTGTGCCAAGGAGATGATTCATGGTTGTAAAGAGTTCTTTTGAAGAAGAGGCATTCAGGATTTTGGTTTGGAAATAGCTTGTTTTTGCTGATGCAATGAGGGTGGATACTTTTGTTTTAGAGGCTTGGAAAAGTTGCCTGTGTATAGTGAGTTTGGATTTGCGCCAACGGCGCTCTGCTCTGCGGCGGGCACGTTTTGCACAGGCAATCTCATGAGTGAGCCAGGGGGTAGGGAGGCGGTCAGGTAAAAGACGGGTTGTGGCTGGAGCATGAGTGTCCAGAAGATGGTGGAGAGTAGTATAGAATTCATCGGCAAGGTTATGTGACTTTTCAGAAAGGAGACGGGAGGAATCAGATGAAAATGTGGAGAGGTCGATAGATTTGAGATTGCGTCGAGTCACTGTGCGCATGGTACGGGAAGGAGGAGAAATGTCGAGAGAACAGAGAATTGCAGAGTGGTCAGATGGAAGGGCTGAAGTTAGACGGGTAGAAAGAACTAAGCAGTTGTCAGTAGCGGAATTGTGGTGATCACGAGAAATGATCCAGTCAAGAATGTGACCTTTTTGATGGGTTGGTTCAGAAATGTGTTGAGTCATATTGTGATTGGACAGAGAGTTGATGATATGTCTTGTGTCATAACGGGGAGTGTTGTCATAGTGGACATTGATGTCACCTAGAATGATGAGATTTCCAGGTAAGAGGCAGTAGTGGTCAAGCAATTGGTCAAAGTCAGAGAGAAACGTGCATGTGGTGAGTTTGTTGGCAGAGCTAGGTGGGGGTCGATAGACACAGGAGAAGGTGATGGGGTGAGGGGTGGATTGGAAGGATACTTCAACGTGCTCGAAAGAAGGATGGGAGAAAGGCAGAGACTGCGAGAAAGATAGGCGGGAATGGAGTGAGTCGTTGTAGAGGATGGCGATACCGCCACCTCGGGATGAGCGATGGAAAGAAGCAAGCCTGTAACCACTCGGAGTGAGGCTAGCATGTATAGGTTCGTGACCAAGGGGGTTAAGCCATGTCTCTGTGATAAAAGCAATGTCAACATGCTCATCTGCGATAAAATCAGCAATGACTTCGGCTTTGCCATCCTTGCATGTTGACTGAGCATTAAAAAGGCATAATTTCAGTCTATCACAGTCATATGGTGGCGGCCGGGGCGGCGACGAAGGCGGCACCGATGGGACAGAAGGTGAAGGCGGCACCGGCGGGACAGAAGGCGAAGGCGGCACCAGCGGGACAGAAGGCGAAGGCGGCACCATCCGGACAGAAGGCGAAGGCGAAGACGGCAGAGGAGGAGACGAAGTCCGCAGCAGCGAGGTCGAGGGCAGGGGCAGCGGAGGAGATGAAGAAGCAGGAGACGAAAAGCGGCGTCGGGCAGGAGGCTCTTCTAGATCTGTTGTCTTCTGTCAGCATAGTCTTGTCGTCTGTTCTCCTTTCTTTTGTCTCTTACTTCTTCCCTGTGTGTGTGTGCGTGTGTGTGTGTGTGTGTGTGTGTGTGTGTGTGTGTGTGTGTGTGTGTGTGTGTGTGTGTGTGTGTGTGTGTGTGTGTGTGTGTGTGAGTGTGTCTGTGTGTGAGTGTGTGCCATTTTATGACTGTCTTCTAATGATGTCATGTCGGAATGGATTAAGATTCAAGGTTTGGTCCTTTTAATGATATAACATGTTTATGATCAGTGAGCTAAGACGTCTGTAAAAGTGGTTTGAATCTTTTGTTTTGTATTATCATTAAATTAGTCTTTATGTCTACTTTCAGTATCTTTACATCCTTTTTAGTTTTGTCAGATTTGTCATCTTTGATGACCAGGTTGAAAGAATAGCTGCATGGTCAACGGCTTTTTTTAAAGAAGTATATGGTTTGCTACTGTCAAATTCATGGAGACAGACAATCCAGACTTCTGCTTTCTGCCAGCTTCAAGCATTGTGCTCTTTTGTGAAAAAGAATCTCTGGAGAAATGGGCAAGCTTACATATTTGCCTCCCCTCTCCACTTCTTACCATTACTTACAAACACACTGCGATTTCATTTAGTCCCTTTTTTACCCACTGGACAGAGCAGCAGGGAAGTTTCAGTCTTTTTCTCATGATTTTGTATTTGGTGTTTGTTTGTGATCGTACATTCACGCTTGACAAAGGCCAGTTGGCCGAAAATTTGCGCCTGTCTTGTCTTGTTGTATTAAATACGCGTTTTGATTCTATTTTCTAGTTTTTCTGGTTCCTAGTAGGAGTAGTAGTAGTAGTAGAAGTAGTAGTAGTAGTATGTTTCTTTTTTAGTTGTAGTAGTACTAGTGGTAGTGGTGTTGGTACTGGTGGTGGTAATTGTAGTAGTAGTAGTAGTCATGTAGTGTAGTAGTTGTAGTAATAATAGTTGTAGGGGCAATGTTGTAAGATCTTTGAGTGTGTCCCAGGATTCTGCATAGTATGCCATTGATTTACCCTGTTGTGCCATGTTACTAATTAAAATTATGATGGAAAATGTCAGCATACTTTTACATTTGAAAACAAAACCAACAACAACCAATCAACAAACAAAACAAAACAAAGCAAAACAAAACAAAAGCACAGGCACAACTGCTCACATCAGAGTTCCTTAAATAATGGTACAGATTTCTAATTGCAATGTAGATTTCAATGAGCTTGGTCCTGATACTCTTATTTATTTACTTATTTTTTATTTATTTATTTATTTATCTGTTCATTTATCTATTATGTATTCATTATGTATTTATTCATTGATATGTTTGTCTATTATTTAGTTATTCAGGTAGTCATTTAGTTATTTATTTAGTTAATAATTCAGTGTGAAAATGTGAGGGGAACTACACTGACCCATGACCACAAGTGTAAATACTTTAGGTGTAGTGTTCCACCTTCCAGCCCCCTCCCCCATCCCCCTATGATAACACACTGACCCATAACCAAAGTGTAAAATTTAATAGTGTAGGTGTAATAATAATAATAATTACAATATTTATATAGCGCAAAATCTTGATAAAATCAAATCTAAGCGCTGAAGCACACACACACGCACGCACGCACACGCACACACGCACGCACACACACGCACACACACACACACACACACACACACACACGGCTATAAATGGGGAGAAAGAATAAAAACAATGGAAAATTATAGAAAGCATATTATATACAATTATATATTGCAATGTGATTCCCCTCCGAGTGGAGACAGGCTGCAGAGGGGATTGAGTGAGGTCAGGATTTTATGCAGAGGAGAAAAGGTGAGTTTTGAGAGCGGACTTGAAGGAGACAAAAGTAGGTTGCTGACGGACTGAGAGAGGAAGTTTGTTCCAGGAGAGCGGACCAGAAACAGAGACGGCTCGTGGACCATAGGTATTGAGCTTAGTGCGTGGAAAGCGAAAAGTCAGAGGATCGGAGGCAGAGCGGAGGGTACGTGAGGGAACATAGATCTCAAGTAGGCTTGACAGGTAATCGGGGGCTGCGTTATTGAGGCTTTTGTAGCACATGGTGTTTAGTTTGTACTGTATGCGCTTTGATACAGGGAGCCAGTAAAGTTGTGCCAGGAGAGGAGATATGTGGTCAGCTTTTTTCTTTTTGAGTACAAGGCGTGCAGCATTGTTTTGAATGCGCTGTAGGATGTGAGTGGTGGAGGCAGGAAGACCGGACAGGAGTGAATTGCAATAGTCAATGCGAGACATTATGAAGGAGAGAACGAGTTTTGCAGTTGTTTCCACAGAGCGATACTTCCTGATCAGGCTTATACGATGGAGGTGATAGTAGCAAGATCTGGCAGTTTGAGAAACAAAGTTGTTCATGGAGAGGGTAGAGTCAATGCAGACACCAAGGTTTTTAGCTGAATCAGAAATTGGGACTGATGTGTTACATAATGGGAGAGAAAGAGGAGGCAGCTGAGAAAGTTTCTGACGGGTGCCAATGAGGATAGCTTCTGTCTTGTCATCATTTAGCTGAAGTTTGTTGTATGTCATCCAATTTTTGATATCCGAGTAACACTCAGTGGTGCGAGTCAGGAGGCGCTGTATATTGTCAGGTGAGTCACTGTCTTGAAGTTGGGTATCATCAGCAGTGGTGTAGTGTTCCACCTTCCAGTCTGTCTCAGGTGCAAACATGGCGCACACAACATTGTTCATGCAGTCTCCATTCACCCAGCTGTAAAGAGATACATGACCCTTTTCAGGGTTGAACAAGGTAAAGCAGGAGCTTGGAGTTTGCTTCAAGATGGATTCATAGCTCTCAGTCAGACAATTCCACATGCAGTCCATCCAAATCTGCCAGCAACTATTTGGCAGATTCCCCATATGACCGTGTGCCCAGTGACCAGTTTGAAGTTTGGACTTTGTTCTAGAGGGATTCATCACACTCAGAGAATTGTGCTCCACCCAGATCTGCCAGCAGTTATGTGGCACACTCCCTGAGTCTGTGCAAAACCCTGTGTGCTGGCAAGGTCTTGAAATGAAGACAGCGAGTGAGGTGTGGGGAGAGGAGGGACCTATGAAACACTAAGCTGATATCACCAGAATGATGGAAACATTAAGATGAGCAGCCAACAGGCCAGTTTACATTGTTGCAGGCTAGGATTGAACCTGAGATATCAGATGTTGAGTCCATGGCTCTATCAAAAGAACCAACCAGTATAGAAATTGAGATCATCATAAGAGGCAACACCAATGCAGTTGAGATTAACATAAGACGCAACACCAGTAAAACTAAGTTCATTATAAGAGACAACATCAGTAGAGAAGTTTATTCATCACAGATCATATAAAAGTATGTACAGTGTCACAAGATGAGTTAAATAAGTGACAAGTTTCCTGATCTTCTCTTCCTGTCTGTCATATTTATGCCTGATATGGGAACAACATAAATTGTCTTGAAGAATAGGTCTTCTAGTATAATTATGAATGGACTGACTTGTTAATCTGTATTTTGTTATTTATTAGTATTGAGGCAACCAGTTTAAAGGCCGTCGGTGATGTTGAAGAAGAGAGTGGCCACTGTTAATGTGGCTGATTGCATGTGTCTAGGTTCAAGTCTGTAGAGAAGTAGCATGTCTGTCTGTCTGTCTGTCTGTCTTCTCTCTCTCTCTCTCTCTCTCTCTCTCTCTCCACACACACACACACACACACACACACACACACACACACACACACACACACACAACGTCATACACACATGAACCACACTCATATTGGTCACACATACACATGCGTACACACACTCAACTGACATCACATACCCTTACATATCACATGCACACACTACAAACACACACACACACACACACACACACACACACACACACACACACACATATATATATATATATATACACACATACACACACACTCACAATATCACACACACATACAATCACAGACACACAGACATACACACACTCAGTGTCACATATACGATCACAGACACACACACATACATGCACACACACACACACACACACACACACACACACACACACACACACACACACACACACACACACACACACAGTCACACGATATGATACATGCGGGGATAAGGGTTGTGGAAGGTAATCTGTGAGACAGTATCCATCCAGAGAACCGACAGAAGCATCGGTATCTCACAATGCAACTAACATTTTTAAAACTTCTTTGAACAATTTTTATAGCTAGTCCTCGTATACTCTGAGAGTGGTAGGACTTTAAAATCTACAGAACAGA
>JAPXFY010004380.1:15000-18164 GCA_030674185.1 Monoplex corrugatus | reverse complement strand
TGTAAGTGTTTATGTCTTATTTTTTGTGCTTCCGCAATGTATAGTGCCACTGATTTGATTATGACTTCGTTATCAGACGACAAAATAGATACAACATCTTGTCTTTTGGCCATGTCGGATTCAAAACTTTGCATTTTCCACGTATTGTGTCAAAAATTTGGCATTGGAATAAAAAGTGTTTTTCATTATCGACATTGTTTCCACATAAGGAGCAAGGATATACTGTGGACGTCCCAGGTTGAAACCAATTTTTATTTGCATTGAAACCAAGTGTTCTTAATCTAAATCTTGCGTAATTAGTTCTTTGCCATTTATCCGTAACAACACTGAGATATTTTTCGGTTTGAAAAACATCTTTAAATGAGAAGAACCAACTATTATTTTTCTTTGTTTTCCATATCTGAGTGCCAATTTTGTTTAAACGAACAAATAAACCTGTCTTTAAAATCATTAATAAACTGACACTCATTTCCTACTCCCTGGGACAACCACACGATTCCAAACCCAAGTTCTGATAAAGCCTTTTTTACCTGATAGGCCCAGTTCTGTTTTCCTATTTCCATTTTGAGTAACCATCATTTCATATGCCTGTTTACATAACCGAGATTGTGGAAGCCTTAACAATTTCAACCAGTATTTAATACTCTTCACAAAGGTTCTAATGTATAAAGGATATCTTCCAGTTTCTCCATATAAACAGTGTTAGAAGAGTGAATTGGTACAGCCAAAAAACGTTTTATAGCACCCATACTTCAGCTGCATATGTAAGTAAAGGTTCTATCTGTGCATCAAACATTTTCCAATATAAATTACAATCAATAGAATTGAGCTTCCGTAAGGATTTTAGAATTTCAATAACACCCTTTTTCCCTTTATTACAAGATTCTTCCCATGCATAATTTAAACTTAATTTTGTCGAAAATATCATTCCTAAGTATTTATAAGAATTAACAACTTTAACCTCGTTAATTCCATAGAACCATTTTTCGTGTTTTGATAAATGTCCACCCTTCCTGAAAATCATAATATTAGTTTTATCCATGTTAACTGTTAAAGCTAGTCGATCCGATTCTTCCTTTAAGACATTTCACTGGTTTTGTAAGCCTTTGACTGTACCAGAGAGAAGAATAACATCGTCTGCAAACAGCAATAGGAATATCTCAATAACCCCAGGGATAATTTGAATGCCATGCCTGCCTTTTCTTGACAGTTCCACTGCTAATTCATTAATGAAAAATGAAAACAATTGAGGACTCAATTGACACCCCTGTTTCACTCCTTTAGGGCATTCGAAATAATCTGAATATACACACTTCTCACGCACGCATGCAAGCACTGAGTTGTAAACTCCTCTTAGGGCCATATATAATTTTCCATTCACACCACTTTTACGTAATACATTCCAAAGATTATTACGATTCACAGAATCGAATGCCTTCCTAAAATCCACAAATGCAACATAAAGTTTCTTATTTAAAAGTAAATGCTTCTGCACAAGGGAGTAAAGTGTGAAAATATGATCAATTGTACTGTATTTTGCTCTAAATCCAGCTTGTTCTTCAACTATTTTCTCTTCTTTTTCTGCCCACTTTGTTAATCTCTTATTCAAAATATATGTATAAACTTTACTCACTATACTTGTTAGAGCGACTCTATAATTATCTGGATTATTCACATCTCCTTTTTTATGAATTGGGATTATTATGGACTTTGCCCATTCTGACGGGAAAATGCCATTATCAAAAAGCTTGTTACATAAATGGACAAGGATATCAATTACATTAGCATTTGCATGTTTTAACATTTCGCTGATCATTTGATCTGGTCCTGCGCTCTTTCCTGCTTTCAAATGCCTGATACTCGCAGTCACTTCTTCTTTAGTTATAGGCTCATTGAAAAGTGGCTCAAAATTATTTTCTTCCTCTACTATATTACGAGAGAGGAGAGAGAGAGAGAGAGAGAGAGAGAGAGAGAGAGAGAGAGAGGGAGAGAGAGAGAGAGAAAAGAGAGAGAGAGAGAGAGAGAGAGAGAGAGAGAGAGAGAGAGAGAGAGAGAGAGAGAAGCATTGTGAACTACTACATGTAGAATTCAATACATGGGGGTTTAAACAAGGCTAATGTACCTGGCTTTTCTCTTTCTTAATCTTCTTTCTTTTGTATCTCTTCTAGTCATGTAGACTTATTTTTTATCACTTTCGTGCTGTTCCTTACCCAACCACTAGAATTATATTTTCTGGAAATATTACAGGGATAGAGTTGTGGTGTCTGAGTGCATGTGGGCGTGTTTGTACACGTAAGGTGTGTGTGTGTGTGTGTTTATGTGTGTGTGTGTGTGTGTGTGTTTGCTTGTTTGTGTGTGTGTGTGTGTGTGTTTGCTTGTTTGTGTGTGTGTGTGTGTGTGTGTTTGTGTGTGTGTGTTTGTGTGTGTGTGTCTATGTGTGTGTGTTTGTGTGTTTGTGTGTGTGTATTTGTGTGTGTGTATGTGTGTTTGTGTTTGTGTGTGTGAGTGTTTGTGTCTGTGTATGTGTGTGCGTGTGTCTGTTTGTGAGTGTGTGTGTGCGTATGCGTATGTTTGTGTGTGTGTTGTGGTGTGTGTGTCTATGTTTGTCTGTGAAGTGAGTGTGTGTGTGTACGTGTGTATGTCTGTGTGTGTTTGTTTGTTTGTGTGTTTGTTTGTGTGTGTGTTTGTGTGTGTGTGTGTGTGTGTGTGTGTGCGTGTGTGTATATGTGTGTGTGGCTGTGAGTGTGTGTGTGTGTGTGTGTGTGTGTGTGTGTGTGTGTGTGTGTGTGTGTGTGTGTGTGTGTGTGTGTGCGTGCGTGTGTGTGAAGGAATTAAAGGTTAGGGTGACTTTGTCAGCACTGATTTCTGAAAACGGTGGATTCAGGAATATCTTCTGATGCGCTTTGTAAGTTCGTAGACACACACACACGCGCGCACACACACACAAACAAACACACACACACACACACACACACACACACACACACACACACACACACACACACACACTCACACACAAGCAAATACACACACACACACACTCACACACACACACAAGCAAACATACACACACACTATCACAGTTATACACACTCACACACCAACATTACACATCTACAAAGAGAGAGAGAGAGAGAGAGAGGAGAGAGAGAGAGAGAGAGAGA
>JAPXFY010004380.1:0-7500 GCA_030674185.1 Monoplex corrugatus | reverse complement strand
AGGACTGCAGTTCTGTAACACCAGCGGCCCTGCAGACAAAGACATATGCGTATCTGTGCGACTAATCAAGTTTTGTGTCCTCCATTCGACACGAAGCATTAGTTTTGTCACCGCTGGTGTCAGGGACGAGAAGACAACTGGCGATGTGATTAGTTCATTAACGATGCTGGCTCTTGCAGATTTATTGCATACGTCTTGGACTTTTTCTGCCTTTATATTTTCACTGAGTTCTTCTTATTGGTCACAGTTGATAGATACCCTTTGTTTTATTCTTTTTTCTGTTTTCAATTTGGTTTATCTTGCTTTTTACTATTTTTTTTTTCAATATTGCATTCGGTTTTTTATTTAAAGTGTGTCTTGCAGTTTCTTGCCCACTTTTTTATCCTGAAATATATTTTTTCGGAAGGTTGGGTAGATTACAATGCACATGGATTGTTATCACTGTGTTCATAGATCTGTAATACTTCTACAGGAACGAGGTATGTTTTTATTTAAGGTCATCCATATATTGATCTTCTATCGAATTTCCGGCGAAGATTTTTTTGTTTTGTTTTATTCAGGAAATATTTAAAATGTGTTGTGTTGTAAGGCAAGCCTCAAGCAGTCTTGGTGTTTTTGCCGAAAAAAATAAATTATCAGCATAGCTATGACACTGCGTTAAGTCCGAGTATCAGGTTACGTTGAAAAGTGTTGGGTACTCTTTGATGTTAAAGTATTTATCATACAATAGTGTATAAAGTTTTGCTATTGCTACAATGGTGCCTGTATTTCGATGAAATTCGCTTCAAAACTTCAAAACAACGGCTGTGCATCGCGTCATAACGCTTTGTCCAATCAACATCAGCCTTGATTTTCTTGGTGGCGTACGGAGATAACAAGAAAACATGCCCGTGCTACAGAGAAAAAAACAGAAAACATGCCCATGTTACTCAGAAAAAAAATCTCATTCTACTGAGAAAGCCAGAAAAAATGTCCATGTATTACTCAGAAAACATGCCCGTACTACTGAGAAAACAAGACAACATGCCCATGCTACCGAGGAAACCAGACAACATGCCCGTGCTACTGAAAGGAAAACACGAAACATGCCCATGCCACTGAGAAAAGAAAACATGCCCATGCTACTGAGAAAACCAGAAAACATGCCCGTGCTACTAAAAAAAAACATGAAACATGCCCATTCTACTGAGAAAAGAAAACATGCCCACGCTACGGAGAAAACAAGAAAACATGCCCATACTACTGAGAAACAAAACAAAACATTCACATGCTACTAAGAAAATCAGAAAAAAACATGCCCGTGCTACTGTGAAAACCAGTAAACATGCCCATGCTGTTGAAAAAGCCAGAAATCATACCCTGTGTTACTGAGAAAACAAGAAAACGTGCCTATGTTACTGAGAAAACGAAAAAGCATGCCCGTGCTAATGAGAAAACAAGCAAACATGCCCATGCTACTGAGAAAATCAGAAAACATGCCCATGCTACTGAGAAAATCAGAAAACATGCCCGTGCTACTGAGGAAACCAGACATCATGCCCGTGCTATTGAGGAAACCAGACAACATGCCCGTGCTGCTGAAAAAACATGAAACATGCCCATGCTACTGAGAAAACAAGAAAACATGCCCATACTACTGAGAAACAAAACAAAACATTTACATGCTACAAAGAAAATCAGAAAAAAACATTCCCGTGCTACTGCGAAAACCAGAAAACATGTCCATGCTATTGAGAAAGCCAGAAATCATACCCTGTGTTACTGAGAAAACAAGAAAACGTGCCTATGTTACTGAGAAAACAAGAAAACGTGCCTATGTTACTGAGAAAACGAAAAAACATGCCCGTGCTAATAAGAAAACAAGCAAACATGCCCATGCTAATGAGAAAACAAGAAAACATGCCCATGCTACTGAGAAAACCAGAAAACATGCCCGTGCTACTGAGAAAACCAGAAAACATGCCCGTGCTACTGAGAAAACCAGAAAACATGCCCATGCTAATGAGAAAACCAGAAAACATGCCCGTGCTACTTAGAAAACCAGAAAACATGCCCGTGCTACTTAGAAAACCAGAAAACATGCCCATGCTAATGAGAAAACCAGAAAACATGCCCATGCTAATGAGAAAACCAGAAAACATGCCCATGCTAATGAGAAAACCAGAAAACATGCCCGTGCTACTGAGAAAACCAGAAAACATGCCCATGCTAATGAGAAAACCAGAAAACATGCCCGTGCTACTGAGAAAACCAGAAAACATGCCCATGCTAATGAGAAAACCAGAAAAACATGCCCGTGCTACTGAGAAAACCAGAAAACATGCCCGTGCTACTGAGAAAACCAGAAAACATGCCCGTGCTACCGAGAAAACCAGAAAACATGCCCGTGCTACTGATCAAACAAGAAAATATGCCCATCTTAATGAAAACAACAACAACAACAACAGAGAACGACTAGTTGCCGTGGTGGAGTGGTTAACGCAACGGACTACTGACTGGAATGTTGTGGGTTCGAATACCCATCAGTCCCTTCAAAAATATATCATTGTGGGATTTTTCGGCTCTAACCGGCTCCTACCCAGAGTTGGGCGTGCTATGGGCTCGTTGGGAAGACTGGGACCACACAGTCGAGTCTCATCCACTTCACGGATGCGTCATTGAAGGTGTTGCTCAAATCTTCTGACCAGTACCGCAGGTGTCTGTATTTCTCGGACCTGGTTGACGCCGGGATACATTATGATAGTAAGCGTATAGTATAGCCCTGTCACGTAGTCTCAATCCTAAATGGAATTCCATAGTATCATGATTTATCATCCTCATCGACATCATTATCATCGCATTGTAAATACTGTTCCAGCTTCTATGGCCATTAAGATGGCGTAGAAAAGGGGACACATAAATAAAAGAAATAAATAGATAAAAATAAAATATTAAAAATAAAAAAGTAACATGCCCATGCTACTGAGAAAACCAGAAAACATGCCCACACCATTGACTGTGAGTATTGCCTTAGCCACATAGTGGCTCTCATCCAAGGATACGGCCCCTACCTTCTTACTGGAACCACCTTCCAGAGAGAAAGAGAATGGAAACAGGAATGGCTAGAAAAAATCTTTCGTCTCACCCTCCTCCTTTTCCAACAAGGGCGTCTTTAGCTTCAGCTAACAGTGGGTAGTTTGTTCTACAATCAGCACCGCTGATCTGGTTCTCAAGCAGACTAAAAGAATGGCTTCCGTTCTACTGAAAATGTCCTTTGCTTCCACGCTTTCTCAAACGCGGAGTGCTAATCTGTTTTCACTGGATAATGTCTCCCAATTGCCTTGCTGTCCTATGTCAATTTTGTGGAATCTACGTCAATTTACACGTGGTGGTCTCTAAGTGGCTTCTCTCTCCCTCTCGAAAATCTAGGTCGGTGACTCTCGCATGTTTTCCTATTTGTGCATGTACTTAAAAAGGTACAAAACGAATCACGTCATACAAACCTCCATAAGAACAACAACAGCAGCAGCAGCAGCAACAACAACAACAATAAAAACAACAAAAACACCACACACACACAAACAAAAAATAAAATCACATACACCAGATACAAGGAATGTGGTGGTAGTTGCGATGGTAGGAATGGCGTTGATGGTGGAAAAAGCCTGCAAATGTATTGATTCTGGTGAGGTTTTAAAAGTGGCCGTTGTCACACAAAGGAAAATTTATTTGTTTATATATGCTATGAAATATATGATTATGATAAAATTGTCAAGGATAGATATTACATACATATTACGTTCGTCAATAAAACATGAGTGAATCTGAGAGGAATTCAATTGATTATGATAACAACGATAATGACCACAATGAAAAGAACGGTTATAACGATGATGATGATAATACTAATAATGATCACAATAAAAATGCTGCTGCTCCTGACAATAATAACAATCTAATAGTAAAAATAATAATAACGATAATAACAATAGTAATAATAATAATAATAATAATAATAATAATAATAATAATAATAATAGTGATGATGATGATGATGATAATACTAATACTAATGATATAATAATAATAATAATAATAATAATAATAATAATAATAATAATAATAATAATATAATGATGATGATGATGATAATAACAATACTACTACTACAACAACTACTACTACTAATAATAATATGATGATGATGATGATGATGATGATGATGAGGAGGAGGAGGAGGAGGAGGGGGAGGGGATGATGATGATGATGATGATGATGATGATAAGGAGGAGGAGGAGAAGGAGGAGGAGAAGGAGGATAACAGTGATGGTAATAATGATGATGAGGAGGAGGAGGATGGTGATGATACCAACATTAAGACCACCTTGCATAGCACGATTCTCCAAATTCAATCGTTCCCATTGCGCCCCACACATTTGACAAGACACAAGAGTGTAACATACATACAGAAGCACTCATATATCATGCATTGCACACATCAGAACACGCATTAAGAAACCTGCACAAATGAATATACAATAACAACGTCTAACCATAAATACACATATATGTGTGGTCATAAATACAATGATAACACCATGCCACATGATCAGTAGTTAAAAGAGGATATAAATGTTGGTGCATGAGCAACTATGATAAACCAGCAATGGAACATTTGGAGGAAATGGTATGTCTTTAACAGTGCTCTTAAATGTGAAAGCTTGGGCAGATCCCTCAGACCAGTCGGTAGTAAGTTCCAAAAGAGATGGAACAATGAAACTGAGAGCAAGCTCACCAGCTGAATTATGAATCGTTTTGGCGATTTCAGTAGATTTTGTTTGAGGATTACAGGGTACGTGATGTTTGGTATGTGTAGAGGTTATCTGAAAGGCAAGGTGGTAAAGATCCACCAAAATGGCCATATGCCATATGCAAGGTTTGGAATTTTGTATTGGCAGCCAGATCTGATCAGTAACCAGTGGAGTCCATTATTATTATTATGATTGTTATTATTATTACCATTGTTCTTCTTCTTCTTATTGGTACTATTATCATTATTACTATTATTATTATTATTATATTATTATCATTAGTAGTAGTAGTATCATTGCTGTTGTTGTTATTATTATTATTATCATTATTATTATCATCATTATAAATGTTGTTATATCATTATTATTATCATCATTATTATTATTATTATTATTATTATTATTATTATTATTATTATTATTATTATTATTATTGTTGTTGTTGTTGTTATCATTATTATTATTATTTTATCATTATTATTATGACTTATCGTTATTGTTATTATTATTATTATATTATTATTATTATCATCATCATTATTATTATCATTATTATCATTATTGTTATTATATTATTATTATCGTTGTTATTATTATTATCATTGTTGTTGTTGTTGTTATTATTTGAGTAATGGTATTGTATGATCACGCCTTCTTTTCTTCGTGATTAGGCGTGCTGCATTGCTGTGATTCCGTTGCAGTTAAAAAGAATGTGTTCTGCTGGTAAACTAGCCAGCACAGAATTACAATAATCTAATGTGGAAGTTACTGTAACAAAGACT
Source organism: Monoplex corrugatus (assembly GCA_030674185.1). Taxonomy (NCBI): domain Eukaryota; kingdom Metazoa; phylum Mollusca; class Gastropoda; order Littorinimorpha; family Ranellidae; genus Monoplex; species Monoplex corrugatus. The sequence continues at coordinate 1,928 of JAPXFY010004380.1, read as the reverse complement.
AGTCGTTTACATGCTGTTTTGAACAGACACGGTCTGATGGTAGCCATCATCCTGTGCTCTAGATTATCATTAAGACAGATTCCAAGGTGTTTCATTCCTTTTGAAATGAAATATATGTAATTGCGCTTATTGCCAACTAGCCCACGCTGATAAGCAGTGCTGACAGACACCAATTCCGTTTCGACTGTGTTCAACTTTCGTGTGCTGCCGTTCATCCAGGACAACACATCATCAATACATGTCTGAACGCTACTGTGAACAGACGAGAAAGTATTTGGGGAGGAACGTTTTGATTTGACAGTTTTGTGTGTGACATGTGTATTATTTGTGAAAATCATAATTTTGTAGTGCATATACATCAGACAGGATCCCCGTGGGGACGCCAGGGACTCTTTCAGTATAAATAGTATCCCAAATAGTATCTGTGCTAGAAATTTCCTCTTTTCTGTCACTTTCTTTGTTTCTGCCTTGTTACTTTGCCTATATATGTTTTGGTGTCCTTCATCATCATCATCAGTCCCGTAGTCTGGTTGACCGTTGGGGCACCACTGAAGATTTTGCAACCAACTTCCTCCACTCCCTATGGTCCTCAGCTTTCCGCAGAATGATATTCCATTCAAGGCCAGTCCACTCTCTGATATTGTCTTCCCATCTTTTTCTCTGTCTGCCTCTTCGTCTCCCTCCCTGAACTGTTCCCTGCAAGACTGTCTTGGCCAGTCCAGATGATCGTGTGACGTGCCCGTACCACCTCAGTTTGGTGTCCTTATGTATGCTTAAATTTGTATTCAGGTGAGTTTTTTAAATCCCCTGTGCGATAAATTGGAGGGAGTGAGGAAGAGAAATGAATATTATATAGGCTGTTATGTCATCTCATCATCCGTAACGTTGTGGTATGATATGGTATGGTATGGTATGGTATGGTATGGTATGGTATGGTATGGTATGGTATGGTATGGTATGGTATGGTATCATATGGTATGGTATGGTATGGTATGGTATGGTATGGTATGGTATGGTATGGTATGGTATGGTATGGTATGGTATGGTATGGTATGGTATGGTATGGTATGGTATGGTATGGTATGGTATGGTATGGTATGGTATGGTATGGTATGGTATCATATGGTATGGTATGGTATGGTATGGTATGGTATGGTATGGTATGGTATGGTATGGTATGGTATGGTATGGTATGGTATGGTATGGTATGGTATGGTATGGTATGGTGTTGCAGCAACAAAAGATAGATTCGTTTAGAGGGCCATGATCACCAACGCCATGCGGCATGTCACATGATTTTAATAATATTAATTAAAAAAAACAACTAAACATATGAATAAATACAAAAGTATGACTGATTGAAAGAGAGCAAATGAATCAACCACACGAAGACACAATTATATATATACTCTACTTTTGTTGTTGTTATTGTTGTTGGCAAAGATACGTAACGTCCACACGAAAAACGCCATTGCATCAGATCTTTTTCTTGTTGGGATCCGCCTGTTCAACAATGCGAGAATGATGAGCTAAAAACATCAAACAAGAAAGAGCACACCAAACAGATTATCATCTCTTTGCTGCACATCTCTTCCAAGCTAATTTCTCAAACTAGGTCCTCACGCTTCTTCTCTCAGCATACCCCATGCGTGTGTGTCTATGTTGAATGAAGCTACATATATATATAAAAAAAATCAAACCTGTATCAATGTTTTTGTGAGAAAACAGAATCCTATAGCGAAAATAATAAGGCTAATGTAATGTCAACATGAATGACTTGATTTTTAAAAAACTATTTTATATATATACATACATACACACACACACACACACACACACGCACACGCACACACACACACACACACACACACACACACACACACACACACACACACACACACACACACACACCCACCCACACACACACA
>JAPXFY010004379.1:0-18170 GCA_030674185.1 Monoplex corrugatus | reverse complement strand
AGATCACAAAATATCGAGTTTCACATAAATAGATAAATGATTTGGAATTATTTAATAAAATTTAGAATTATTTCATCAATTTTGAAGTAGTAAACGACCACTGCCATGGCTGTTGCCTGGAATAAGCCATTCTGTTGATTTGCCGCCATGGCAGGGTGTACATTGTTGTCAAAAAATAGCTGGGTTCTCAAATATAAGCAGATCCTCTTAGTTTCTCGGGGGATGAGATGACGATGAATGATTAAATCGTTGAGACGCCCGATCCACCGGTTCCCTGCTTGAGTCTGGAATGTGTGATGATTGAGTTGTCAGCTTCTCCGAACTCTTTGGTTCAAAAAACCCCCCTCATCTGCGCCCCACAATATTTTGGTGTCAGAAGTGGGATTCATTGATTCAGTTGAAGTTTCGTGGGGATTTTCATTGATTCAATTGAAGTTTCGTGGGATTCATTGATTCAATTGAATTTTTCGTGGGATTAAATTGATTCAATTGAAGTTTCGTGGGATTCGATTGAAGTTTCCGTGGGATTCGATTGAAGTTTCTACGGAGAAAAAGACAGACTCTGCATTACATATTTGGGTTTGAAAGCGGGCGATTGGAGGTGAAGATGGAACAACGCCCATGCCTAGGTGGCGGAACCAACCTCTTTTCAGCAACGGGGGCTACACCCCAACAATATTTTAAAGCCTACAAATCAGAAAATTTCATGGTGATGACGACATAGAAGAATTTGCAGGAAAAGCACCCCTGATTCTACAATTTTTCAACCTTTTGTCAGCGGGGCCCGGGCCGCCAGTTGGTTGTGAACGCGCTAGAGGGAGGGCTCGACAAGAAATCCTCTCCAGAGCGACAGAGAGATCAACTCAGCAGAAAGATCCTCGAAATCCTCGAACAACTGTGGGGAAAAAAAAAGAACTTATTTTACACTGACAACTAACTTCTTCAGCGCCCAGTAGGGAAGAATGAATCCATCAGAGAATATGCAACTGCTCTACGACTTCTATGGAAAAAAGATCGAGTCAGCAACGCCGGAAGAACCGTTTCCTCAGTCGCTTTTACGAGATACTTTCGTGAACGGCTACATCCAGTTTCTCTCCGCAGAGACTTAAAGAAATATACCAGGGAACACCCAGAGGCAGACTTCCTTAAGCGTCGAAGAGGCAAAAAGATGGATGCGAGAAGACTACGCCGGGGGAAAAATGCTGTGGGCGCCATCTAGAGACAGCCCCTTCGACCCCCGGGAAAGAAAAAATAAAAACCCGACGTCGAAAAAAGCAGGGAGAAACGAGAAACGATGAAGAAGTGCCATATAAAAGTGAAGAGCAACAAATACAGTCTTAAAAACCCCGTCAAGCAGCAACCCCCCAATTCAAGGGAATTGAATTTTTGGGGGTTTGTCCCAAAAAGGGCAAAAAGAGTCGAAGCACAACCAAACGGCAATATAAATCGGAAACATAAAGGGGGTCATTGGGCAAGCTCAGGAAAACTAGCCCCCCCGTTGTTCGGAGAGCGGGAACGGAGGGAAAGGAGGAATCAGTCACAAGCAAGCGAAGAAGGCAGCAATAAATCAGTTATACGTTGAGGGGGAGACCCATGCGGATGGAAGCGAAGATCAGACGGGAAAACAGCAAGCGAGAAGGAAAAATCAGTCTTTCGGGGAATGAACCGCTTTGTAACCCGAACGGCAAGAAAACCGAGCACTGGGGAAACAAGGTAGCAAAGTAATACGTCACGAACCCGGGCTTCAAGAAACTAGAATCTGCAAAGGAAGAAAGCCCGTAAAAATAGAGCTGGAAGGGCGGTTGCCTATTCCGCTTTTCCCTAGCAGATCCCCAGGTTTTGGGATGACACCCAAATCCCGGTCTTTTTTGGAAAAAACGCCTACGAACCGCGATGAAGCCGGGAAAGAGAAAGCCCCAGTATTTTTGAGGAAAAACGTCTTGGAGATCCTGAACAATGAAGATCTTCCCCATCTTCGAACTTTGGAAGAGAGTTTTAAAAAAAAGAAAACTCCAAACCTCAAGGGCATTGCTCGCGCTGAAACCAGCATTTTCCCGGTTTTCCCGTTTCACCATAAAGTCTCTGGTACAAAGAAGAATCGCCGTATTCTAGTTACCCAACAACCCCAGTCATTTCCTCGGGGCCTGATAAAAATTCCCCCCCTGCTTAGTGATGCCCGGAAACGCTCCATTTTAGAATAGTCAATGACAGATGAAGACAAAACCCTCCCGGGCGAGACACCGTAGCAGTTTTTAAAAAATGGTCGACGGCTTAAAAAGGTCCGCAAGTCCAGTCACACCAAACGGTTGTACCCACCCACATGCTGGAGAAGAAAGACCAAACAAATAAAGCCGCAATTTGGGGAAACCAACCCTTTCCCGACTTTGATGGGACAAAAGAAAAGGAAAAAGCTGCGGGCTCTTTGAAAAACCCTTGACGTTCAGGGCAAACTCGGCCGTGGTTTCATGATCTTGACACCCCGGGAAAAACTCGGTGAAACCCAGTAGTCAACCTTTGGCAAATTTCACCTTCCAGTTGAAAAAGTCAGAAATTTCCCTGAAAGAAACTTCTGAAAAAAGGCATCATCACAGAATTACAGCCTAATGCAGCACCATTTGTCATGTCGGGAAAAAAAGGTTCCATCAGATGTGTGTCGCTATCGCAAGTTAACCCCAAAGCCCCTCCGAGAGCTTACCCATTGCCGAAAATTCAAGAATTTTTCGACGCGCTGGTGGGTCGAAATTTTTCCGACCTTTGACTGGCCCGGATTTCTATTGATGACCAAAAGATCACAAAAGACAGCCTTCACACCCAATGGGACTCTACGAATCCCCCAGAATGCCTAGGGTTTCGCACAGCGCACCCCCTTTTCGGGGGGCCAATGAAAAAAAGAACAATGCCCGACTTCACCTTCGATTTCCCTCTGGTTACTTGCGACCCTAGTTACTTAAGATTTTTAAAGAGCACTAAACACTTAGAGGTTCTTGCGAAGAATAAAGAACGGCTAAACTTCGAGTGACAAATGTAAAAATTTTGCGTCGACAAATGGTCAAATTGGGGCCCACATCATTTTCTGGGGGGCGTCTCCTGCGAAAAAAGAAAGTCGAGGCGTCAGAGAATGGCAGTCCCCAAAAACGATTAAAAAAACTCCGCGCTCTTGGTTGCAAGCTTCGGGTTCATCAAAAAATTTTGCCAAAAAGGGGCCCTCTGCCGTTTTAGCTTAGAGCAAAGCAAAAAAAAGAAGCCCCAAAATTCAAACGGGGAAACCCACTGTCACAGAAAGCTTTCGAAGAACTAAAAGCACGCAACAGAGCACCTGTTTTAGGTTGCGATTTCACAACCCTTTTCTTTTAAAAAACGAGCAACCCCAAAAGGCGGGGGCCCATCTTGTCTCAAAAACAAGGGGGACAGGACGTGTTTACGTACGCGAGTAGAAGACGAGACCAACTGAGAAAAATTCAAGCCAATTACCCTTTTATAAAACTAAAATTCGGGCCCTAAAAATGGGCATTTCCGAAAAAGTTCAGAGCTACTACTTGGTGAAATTCGGTTACACAGACAAAACCTCTGGTAATTTCAAGTGCTTCTTTGGGGCGCGGTAAAAAAACAATGCTGGGCTGTCAACGGGCACTTTCGATTTGAAATCAAATTCCGCCGGGGAAGGCAAACTTACTGACGCTTTGCCCAGACTTTTACCCCAACTCAATACCCCCTGAATTTGCCCTGCACAAGCACAAGCGCGAGTAAAATCATTGGTCCTGTTTTGAAGTCATGGCCCGGAGAAAAAACACAACGGGGGAAAAACCAAGAACTAAAACCTTGGCAGAAAATACCCCGACTGCCCCCTAAAAGTGGGTCCTCTCCCGAAGGGGGGAAGCCGCTTGGGGCCTTGCGACAATTGCCCCCCCGGTCCAGAAGGCAGAAGTCTAAAGTTTCCCCCCGACGTTGGGGTCATAAAGGGAACAACGGGTCATAGGTCTATACGAGCAAGAGCAACTGGCGGGTTATGCATCAGAAGTTACGTTCTTTGCAAACTAAAAGATGTACTTGGGGCGATCCTCCCATTTAAAATTTGGTCCCCTAGCATCGCGCCCCGTTCGTTTAGCCATAACACACGAAATTGGGCACAGCCGCGACGGCCCGAGAAAATGTCTTAGTAAGATGGTCTTTCAAATTCAGCAAGCTGAACCCCCCAACCAAAGAACTTCCAAGTTGCCAAGGCCCTGACAAAGAGGGTTCCAGAAGTATGGGTGCCAGAAAGATAACATGCCCAAGGAAGAAACTTTGAATCAAACTTGATTTTTGAACTATGAAGTACTATGGCTCAAAAAGATGCTTTATACACCCTAACCCCGGGAACGGCCAAGCAAAAGGTTTCAACCGTTCCATGTGTAACCCCTACGATCTCTTGACAATAAAGAAAAGAAACGGGCCCTTTACATTCCCAGAAGGGTCTTGGCCACAAACCCCCCCTCAGCGCAGGGTTTCAAACCCTTTTTCTGCTTTCGGAAAAACACCAGATTTCTAGAAAATTGGGGAAGTCAACACCCCAGCAGAAAAAAAACTGGTTCCATCTGCACCACCCCGTCTAAAGGCGCTCAAAAGAGCTTTCGAACAGCTGAAAAAGTTGTTCCAAAAAAAAAACCAGCGACGCAAAAGGCCGGTCCCCGATCACATGTGGAGTTTTTTGTCTTTCTCCGAAACCGCAAAGGCAAAACAACAAGCGTTGGGGCCGAGCCACATCGGGTTTGGCTACCCTACGAAACGAGTCTTGTTGTTGACCTTTGGGGGAGGGGAAATGACCTCCCCCCGAAAAGACCCAAAGCAGAAGGGGCCCAGTCCGGGGAAGAAGGGAAGGAGGAGGGCGTTATCCCCACGCATCCCGAAGAAGGATGAAACCGCACGACTCGGTCGAAAGAAAAAGGTTTCCAGCGAAAAACCTACTTTTTTTGGCCGCCCCAGACGGTCTTTGGACTGGCACAAAACCGGAAGGTATTGCAAAGAAATCGGTCATATTCGAATGAAAAAATTCCCGGGAAAAGTGAAAGATTTTAAAAGATTTACTTTGACAGAAATAGGGAAATTGTTGTAAACTTTAAAGGGCAAATTTTTAAATTTTAAATGGCTGGTAGTTTCTTAAATTTTAAACCTTGTTATTTAAAGTTTTAAATTTGGAAAAAAAAATGAAATTTTTTCAATTTAATTTTTTTAAAGTTTTTAAAAGAGGATAGAAAAGAGGACCCAAAATTTTTTTTTGAAATCAATTTTACGGAAATTTTTTTACAAAAGTCTTGTCGAAGTCGGTTTAGGGGGAGACATTCAAAATCAAATTTAAAAATGAAAAAAATTACACTGTCGGGAAGTCGGAAAATTTAGTTTCCTATTTGATTGTTAACTCCTTATTAAAATAATAACGAAATTTGAATCAATCGGTGCCCATAAAATCTTTGGAAAAAAAATTTTTAGATTCCTGTTTTATTGATTAAAAACTGTCTTTTTTTTAAATAATAACGCAATTAAATCAAATTGGTCCCCCATAATACTTTGTGTTCTTTGCTTATTTCACAATAACGAAATTAAACCAAAGTTTTTTTCATTATTTTTATTGTTTCAATCGCCTTATTAAAAATAAAAAGCGAGAATCTTTTTCCCTTTTAAAATTTTCCCCCATCCTTTCTTGTTCGAAATTGCCTTATCTTTAACGAAATCGTACAAGTCTTTAATTTTTTTTTGAAAAAAAAAAGGGTTTAAGGAGGGCCTTGGGGAATATTTTTGGGGGGGATAATTGTGATAATGGGAAACAAAGAAAGCTTAAAATGGATTCCCCTTGTTTATTTTAGGAAGTGTCACCCATAATAATGACGTCTCGCTGATAGTCGTCATTTCCGCTTGTTGATTGGAAAACCCCCAAAAAATTTAGCGAAAAGGAGCGATTTTAAAATCTACCCTTTTTGGGGCAAATTTCAGGTAATGTATGGTATTTTATCGATAATAAATGGAATTTATAATAGTTAAGATTAGGAATATTGCATGTCGTTGTTTTTGAAAATATCAACTCTCCAAAACAGCGTCACCCCAACTAAAATTTCAAAAACTGATTTAAAAACATTTGTCGAGATCACAAAATATCGAGTTTACATAAACAGAGAATGATTTTAAATATTTAAAAAATTTAGAATTATTTTCAAATTTTTGAATAGTGCGACCACGCCAGGCTGTTTCCCTGGAAAAAGCCATTTTGTGATTGCCGCCCTGGCAGTGTGTCATTGTTGTCAAAAAAATAGCTGGGTTCCTCAAATTAAGCAATCCTCTTTTTCCGGGGGAGGGGGACGATGAAATGATTAAATCGTTTTAGACCGATCCCCCGATTTCCTGTTGGTCGGATTTTTTGCATTGGTCTGCAGTTCCCAAAAACTTAGGGTTCACAAAAACCCCCCTCATCTCGCCCCCAAACCTTTATGGCCTTTTCGATGCTCTTGTAAAAAATTGATCGATGACATACCAGAATTATATTTTATTTATTTTTATCCTTTGATTTTATTCTCGAAACTAGTTAGTTAAGTTACATGGATTATGTCAGCTTTTGTAAAGGCATGAGTTAGGGAAAAGGCCCTTTTGTAACTATATATTTTTTTATAACTTTTTTGTTTTTCCTACATTTTTTCTTATATTTTTCCTTTTTGTTTTCTTTTTTTTGCTTATATTTAGTTTACTTGTACTTTCTGTGTAGAAAAGCAAGGTTAGCGAAGAAGGTCCCTAGGACCTAATTTTACTGTCCCCTTTATTTAAAAAAAGTAAATTTAATTCTCCTCCTTTCCTCAACAAAAATTAAATTTAACTGGGGGTTTTGTCTTGATCTACAGAAAACACTGTACACCTGGCTTTTTTTTTGCACCATAATTCCGGTATAAGGTTTCAAGGCTGTTAAGTGTGGCAAAATGATGTGCCTGCACTGTTTCTTGTCATGTCCGTCCTCTCTTCTCTCTTTTCTTTTCCCCCCCCCCTCCCCCTTGTTGCGGTCCTTGAATCAAAAGTAACATGTAGTTTTGTTCTTTTCAGATATGCCATATTTTTTCCCTTTGAACCAGACACCGTAAAGTCGCATGTCAAAAGTTTCAGTGAAAAAAATGACCCTGAAAGGGAAGCTAGGCATGTCTTTTACTTTAAAAAATCCTGAGGCTAAAAATTCCGTATTTTCCCCCTGTACCAAAAAGTAAATTTTTGTCTCTTGTCTCTTTGTCTTTCTTCGTCTCTGTTGTCTTTGTTCTCAGTTAAGTCGATGCCTCAACAAAATTTTTTATTGAGTGCAAAACACAAAAATTTGATCTCAAAGGCCGAAGGGGAAAAAAACTTTTCGAAAAGAAGACAGCAAACAAAAATTTTGTCGGCCCAGTTTAATTTTATTGTTTTTGGGGTTTTTTCTGCAAGTGAAAAATCCCCCCCCCCCCTCCTTCTCTCTCCTTTTCTCCTCTCTCTCTTCTTAGATATCAACTAAATAAAAATGAGGGCAAAAAGTGGTCCTGATATCCAAAAACCATTAGGGTCCAGCCCTATGCTCGGGAAAATTTTTATTTTGATGGGAAAAGAATTTTCAGAACCTTTCAAATTTGGCACACTTTGCTGCTCTGCGGGAAACCCAAATCAGACGTAGCATTTTAACGAGTTTCGCAAACTTGAGAGGTTTTTAGCCCAAGAAGAGGCTAAATTTTATCAGATTTTGTGAATTTTAAAACCCGTTTTGTTCTGCAGAATTTCGATTTTGGGGGACTTAACAGGTTTAAAAAAAAAAATGGTTAAACTGCAGAATCGAAGAAAATTTAAAAGAACTGTTCGGAGATCTGAGTGGATTCCGCAGACAGATTAGGCGGCCGAAGATGGCGAGAACGATCGAAAGCTCGGAAATGTGAAGCGATTTTTTACCGTTGGGGGAAACCGTTTTTCAAAATTGGTGCATTAAACTAATTTGTACAAATCTCCCAACGATGTAATCTCCTTTTCCTCTCTCTTTTTCTTCCCCCCCTTCTCCCTTCTCCTCCCGCACACCAACACACACACAGACAACCACACACGCACACCCCACGCAACCACCCCCACACAAAAATCACGCAACACACACGCACCACCGACAAAACAAACACAAGACGCACAAACATACAACCCCCCAACCACAAACACACACCACACAAACACACACACTCACAAAAAAAACAAAAAAAACAGAAACGAAACCCAAACCCCGTTCCGAAAAAAAAAACATTATCAAGAAAAAGGGTCAAACCTTTTACGCAGGTTTGTCTAAAATGGGGGCATCAACCAAGAGACATTTTTAAAAGTTAGACCCGCCCGAGGGGGGGTGGGTTTAAAATAACGGACTTTCTGAGGAAGGTTGTCGGTTCGTCCTATTGGGCCCTTTTAAAAAAAACAATTTTGGGATTTTTCGACTCTAACCCACTTTTACCAGAGTTGGGGTCTTGCTTGGGGTCATTTGGGGAAGATGGGACCCCCACAGCCCGGGGTTTATCCCTTCCGGATGCGTATTGAGGGGGTTTTCTCAAATCCTTAAACCCGCCCGCGGTTCTTTCCTTTCTGGTTGACGCCCGATATTTCTTGTGTAAGCTGAGTACGCCCCTTTATGCAGTCTCAAACCAGATGGGCTCCCTTTCATTTTTCTATCCTCCTCCCCCTCCCCCTCATCATCATTTTTATATTGTAAAAAAAAAAAAAAACAAAAAAAAAAAAAACTGTGCTAAATTCTGGGCCATTAAATGGCCGTGAAAAGGTTTCGGAAAAATAGGTGAGGGAAAAGAATCTCCCCCCCAGCGCCATGTCCTAAACAAAAAAAAAAATGCGAAGAGGCCGTTGTGAGCGGCCCCTCGACTTAAAAAATAGGACGACATAACCCATCCCTGTCCAAATTTTTAAAGATATGCCTATCACTGACGTCGCCACGTTTTTCTGTTTGTTTTTTTTTTTTTTTTTTAGCACGGGGATTTTTTTTCCTTTTTTTGTTATCATTTGGTTTGCGCACCAGACATACTCAGAGTACAAGCGGACTGACACAGAAGTCTACATAAACAATCACGCACATCGAAACTTTCCACGATCACAAACCCAAACTTCCCCTAGAAATCCCCAACCTGAGCCGGGCAGTCGACCCGCCCGGCAAGTATCGGCATGGAAAGTCCGTGGTGGGGCGGTTTGACTTTTTGAATGATCATCGCGAAACCCGGGTGACAACCAGGGTCCCTTTGATTGTCTGGGTGACAACCCCATCGCCTTGGGGGCGAGTCAACGCAATAAACGCCATAGTTTTTTTTATGAAACAAAGTCGTGAAAAATTCAATAAACGCGAAAAAACGCCTTATAGAAATACACCTTCCCGCAGAAGTGGTGGATGGGAGAGGGGGTCAAAGGGTTAGATTTTGGTTTGCAGCATGGGGTAAGCAGGTGCTGTGGACAGGGGGCGGGAGTCAAAGGGGGTTAAAAGGGTTTAGCGCTTTCTAAAGTTGCTCCTTTTCCTGTCGCTGTTTCTTCACTCACTGTGTTTTCGGGTTTGGGTTTAGTTTGATTTTGGTTTGTTGGAAAATTTAAACAGGCGAAACGCTTTTTTAAAAACAAAACATGAGAAACTGTTTAAAAAATGGGAGAGAGACAGCAGAGAAGACAGGACGAGAGACGACAGACAGGCAGTGGGACGACAGGACAGAGGAAAAGGGCGAGCGAGAAGGAAAAAAAAGGGGGAGAAAGAGAGAAAATTTTTTTGTGAAAACCAAAAAGGGGGTTTTAATTTTTGAAAGAAATACCGACAAAATTTTATTTGTTAATGTGCACTTCTGCAACCCATTCGAAAACGTTTGTGGTCACGCGGTTTCGTTTTAAGACATCCCAAAAATCACGAAACTCTTTAACCCGCTCTCAGTTCCCCCACATACACATAACATTGTAAACCCCACCACAAACACGCCGGGCAACACAACCCCCCCACCAACAACCCACCAAAAATAATACACACAATAAATACAACACACACACACACAACAAAACATATACAACAAAAAACCCAAAAACAACCACCGACACAAAAAGTTTCACACCACCCACACATGCACGCACGCACGCACACTCACTCATCACTCACCACTACTCTATCTGTCCCTTATCTCTCAAACACAATAATTGCAACAATTAGGTCTTAGTAGAGAGGAAACACAACCCACACCAACAAACACACACACACACCCACACAACACACAACACAACCGTCCCACAACCACACACTGCACACAAAAACACACAAAAAACACCACACTCACTCACCAACACACACACACACACCACACCACACCACACACACACCACACACACAACACAGAGGGGGACACCAGTTTCACACTAATCTTGCACTTGCAAAATTCAGACTCTAACATTCATGTAGAAAGAAAAAACCCCCACACACACACAACCAAAACCAACCCCCAACACCCCACAACCCCCACACCAAACAAGACCTACACAAACTAAAACCCACACACCCCACACACAACACAACACACACACAACACACGCCACACTATCTTGCACTTGCAACAATTCAGATCTAACATAGAGAAGAAAACCCACACACAAAAATTATATATTACAGTATGTAAATTTATTGTTATCCATGTACACACACCAAAAAACACACACCCCACAAAAACCACACACACACACCACACCACCAACCACTAATTACACAATTTTGTGTTTTTACGTGTGGTACGACTTTTGCTAAAGCTTTTTTCACAAACTTTTTGTGCAGCTTCGCATGGGCTACACATTGCGCTCACACAGTCAGGTTTAGGGGTAACGTGCCGCTTAAACTTTGGCCCAAGCCCTGAAGGAACAAAACCCCAGAGTGAACGCTCGTAGTCGATAGAAACACGTCCTATGGACTTGTTTGGATTGTTGTGTTCCCCTGTGCCTCTTTTGCTTTTTCTCTTTTGTCTGTCGTCATTTGTCGTTTTTGTACCGCCTGTACTGCGCTGTATGTTGTGTTTTGTCTGTCTGATTGCCCTATCGTGTCTTGCCCAGTTATTCGAAATAAGGAAAATTCTTTCCCACTCCCTTCTCTTTCCTGTCTTTGCTTGTGTGCGTCTCTGTTTTGTTTCTATCGTCTGTCTCTGTCTTCGTCGTCTGTCTGCTCTCTTCTCTCTCTCTCTCACGCCACCCCCCCTCCATTTTGATCTTTGAATTTAGTTACAGTATGTAAATGTGTACGAAATATAAAAATGTGTATGATGTATTTGTATAATTTTTTTTGTATGGATAAAGGCTGTAAGTTATAGGAAGGTGATGTATGGTATGCTTAGTTTTTGTGTATGTTTATGTTAGATGGGGGAAATGGTGAAGGAGGATGGATGAATGGATGGGGGGAGAAGGGATGGGTTGAAGCATGGATGATGGATGGATGGAGGGATGGAAAAATGGATGTGGTGTTGAAGTATGGATGTGTATTGTTTTGTGTAGCCCGCACCAGCAGCACACTCGCATAAAGACGTCCAGCACACACTGACCATTTGCTAAAGGGCCCCAGTAACGCTTCGGCCTTTTTGTTGCCCCCCAAAAAGACATGACTATGCTTTTCTTCCTTAGCCCCAGAAAGCAGAGACTATGTTCTCTACTGTTAGCCCCAAAAAGACGTGATATGCTTTCATTCTTTTAGCCCCGGGAAGACGACTATGTTCCATTCAGTTAGCCCCAGAAAGAGTAACATCTTCTATTCTGTTCCCGGACGACATAGACTAGCTTCTCATTCTTTTAGCCCCGAAAGCAGAGACGCTTCCAACGTAACCCCCAGAAAAGCGTGACTATGTTCTTCAGTTAGCCCCAGAAAGACTAGATACGATTTCATTCAAAAGCTCAAAAAGACTGACATGCGTTTTCATTCAGTTACCCCAGGAAGCAGGACAATGTCGTTAGTTATCCAGAACGACAGAGATTTGGGATTCTCATTCAGTTAGCCCCAAAAATTTGGACTCCCATTCTATTCAGTTCCCCAGAAAGATTGAGACTACGTTTTCTTATTCATTTCCCCCAAAAAGGAAAAGGGGACGATACTGTTGTTCGGGCAGCCCCAAAAAGCAGGGGGACTATGTTTTTCATTTAGCCCCAGAAAAAAAGAAAATCCTATTCAGTTAGCTCAGAAATACAAGACTATGCTTGTCATTTAGTTAGCCCCAGAAAAAAGACTTATTTCCTCATAAATTGCCCGAAAGACGGACTATGTTTCCCATTCTTCCCCAGAAAGCGACTATGTTCTCATCAATTCCCCCGAAAGACAGATTTGCTTCTTTTCAGTTACCCCCAAAAGACAGACGTGTTTATGCAGTTGCCTCAAAAGCGAGAATTACTTCTCGCGTTGCCCCAGAAAGCGAATGCTTCTTTTTTTAAAATGCCCCAGAAAGCGGGACGTGTTTTCTTTCAAAGAATTATAATGTCTTTGTTCTCATTTGTTCCCCCCTGAAAGACAGGAGTATATTTCCGGTTCGGGGCGCTTCATCACCTTGATTGTCATTAACAGCTCGGGTACAGTAGTCGGAAAATAGATATGTGTGAGGTAAAAAAAAGGACTTTTTACGGGGGAAAGGGGGTTAGAGCACTGGTAGGACAGGAAAGCTGGAGGCAAAAAACACCCGGCGACCAGGGGGGAAAAAAAATTTTTAAAATTGCACTGGCTGAAGACAAGGGGGGTGGGGGATGCACTTTCGCGACGGGGGGAGATTTTTGTGGGGGCATGATCGCCAATGCCATGCATTAGAGCATATGATGATGATGATGAGGGCGATTGCGTCGGGGATTTTTGGGGGCGGGAGGAATCTTCCTTTTCCTCATAAACACCACCCGGGGGGGGTCATATCACATCAAGTGCCCGCCCCAGGCTGGCGTCATAGCCCTCCAAGTATTATCCCCGTTGCCGCAAGCACTTCCCCCCTCTTTCCTAACCCCCCTGCAAAGTCAGTCCAACATTTTTTTGGGTTATGGGCTTTTTTCCCTCCGCCTTCCGTTTTGACCGGTTTTAAATTTTTCCCTTTTCCTCATGAAATGGCCTAAAAATTTATTCCCTGTCTTTCCAAAATTTTCTTAAAATGATCTTGTGTCTTGCCTTCTCAACACTGTTCGTTTGTTTTTTTGTTCCGGAAACTTCCCAAACATTCTTCTAGAAACCACATTTCGGTGCTCGATCTTGTTCGCTTTGCTGTTGACTGTCAACGCCTCACAACCGAAAGCATTATCGGTTCTAAAACTTTAAAAGAACAGTCTTCCGGTGTTTAATTGATGGGCATTGTTGGTAAGAATGTTTTCTCTTTGAAGCTGATTTGGCTTGGCCATCTGTGGTTTTCTAAAGTCCCCTCTGCCGTCTGGTAAAAGATCTTTCCCGATATTTAAACAATCCCCCTGTCTAAAGGGTTTTGACCCATGCTGTTATTCAGGGCCAAAACAGGGGGGTTTGCACCCAGAAACCCTACGGGACGTCAACGAGTAACCCGTTGGGTTCCAGGGGGCAGGACCGCGATAACGAGGAGATTCCCCTCTTATTTCCCCACTGTTATATGAAAAAAATGTCCAAAATCCCAAAGTTGACTACATGTGTGCATAGTCCCGCCCAGGGGGGGGTCGTGGATCGAGACGCCGCCCCATACCTATCGTTACCTTTACCCTTTAAATATAAGATAAAAGAAAAAAAGAAATGAAAAAAAGTGGCCAACGAAAATTCCCTAGGCAAAGATCAAAAAAAATTATGCGGCGCGCACGCACACACCCACACACCACCCACACACCCACCACACACCAACACACACAACACACACCACACACACACCCCACCACAGCCCTGTGCAAGGAATTTCGTGCAAAATTTTTTTTCGTATGTGTGCAGGGGGATGTATGCTGAGTTTTTAATGTTGCGGCTAAGGGAATATTTTGTGTCATGTGAAATAGTTTGAAAACTTCACCCGTTGGGAACTTGGGGGGGACTAGGTTTTTGTTATCCCCAAAAAAAAAAAGCCTTGAAAAAAGTTTGGGAGCCCATGAGAAAAAAGAACAGAAGAAGAAAACTTACAAAAAGGAAAAAGAAAAAGAAGAAGGAAAAAAACAAAACAAAAAAACCCAAAAAATGGGAAAAGAAGGAGGAGAAAACAAAAACAAAAAAAAACAAAAAAAAGAGAAAAGAAAAAGTGGGGGGAAAAAAAAAAAAAAGAAAGAAAAAGGAAAAGGGAAAGGAGAAGAAGAAGGGAAAAAAGGAGGAAGAAAAAAAAAATAAGGAATTAGAAGAGAAAAAGAAGAAAAAAATTTTAAAAAAAAGGGCGAAAAAGGAAAAGGAGAAGAGGGAACAAGAAGAAAAAGGAAAGGGGGGAAAAAGGAGACGAGGAGGGAAAGAAGAAAAAGAAAGCAAAACAGAGTAGAAAAGAAAGAAAAGAAGAAGGGGAAAGGGAAAAAGGGAAAAGAAAGCAAAAAAGAAGAGGAAAAAAGAGGAGAAAAAGAAAGGGGGAGAAGAAGCGAGGAAAAAGGGGAGACGAAGAATAAGGAAGACGGAAGGAGGGAAGAAAAAAAGGAAAAGAAAGAGGAGCAGGAGACGAGGAAAGGGAAAGGGGGAAAAGGGGGGGAGCGAAGATAGGAGAGAAAGAGTTGGTGAATATGATGTTGAATTGAATGTTGTAGTGGTTGTTTTAAACTGTTGAAAAAAAAAAGTATAAATTTCATTTTGATCTGTTTTGGCCATGGTTGAAAAAGGGGAGCGTGCGGTTGCCCGACGGACAGGCTGACATGTTATAGTTTGATTGCGTGAGCAGTGACACAAAATGACAGTGGGGAACCCCGGGCCAACCTTCTGTGAAAACATGACCCCACCCAACCACAAACACACACACCCCCAAAGTACACCCACCATGCGCCAGCACTACCACACTCACACACACATACACACACCACACACGCACACCGCGCGCGCGCGCGCACACACCCCCACACCACGCACCACCAACACCACACCACACACAACAACCACACACAAAAAGCTAGATGCCTTTTTCCACCCAAGTGGACCCGGCCCCCGACCCGGAGGGTGACGTTTAAGCAAGGGGTTTCGGATGGGGAAATTCAAAATCGAAGGTATCAATTACAGGAAAAATTAAGACAGGTGCCCAAGTCAAACTAATTCGATGCTGAAAGGCCCCAAGCTAAAACCGGTTAGCTGTGATTTCCCTTTTTGCCAAGACCCACTTCCCACCTAGGGGACTAGGCCTATTAAAATACTATTTCGCCATAGTCATTTGAAAAACGGACTTTTTTTATTGTCTCGGGCGAAAATTTTTTTTGTAACGACCCAAACCCCCAAACCCAAACGCTTCTTTTTTGAAAGCAAGGATTTTTATGTTTTTTTTGTTTTGTTTTTTGTTTTTGTATTTTGCGCTTTTCAAAAACATATTTTTTTGGTTTGCTTTGTTTTTGCCAATAGTTGATTTTGCGGTGAAAAGGAAACTTTTTTTTTATTTTGCTATCTTTTAAAAAAAAATCTTTTTGGTTTTTTTTGTTTTGTTTTTTTGCCCAGATTTTTGATTTTGGGGTGAAAAGGTTACTTTTTTTTTATTTTATTTTCTTTGTTGTTTTGTTTGTTTTGTATTTTAGACCAGGTTTTGATTTGGGAAGAAAAGGTCTACTTTTTTTTTATTTTGATGTTTTTTTAAAAAAAAATTTTTTTGGTTTTTTTTTGGTTTGTATTTTAAACAGTTGTTGATTTTTGGCGAAGAAAAGGTCTTTTGTTTTTATTTGCCCTTTGAAAAAAAATTTTTGTTTGATTTCTTTTGTTTTCAGACCAAAAAAGTGATTTTGGTGGGGAAAAAGATTACTTTGTCGGTTTTTTGTTGTTTTTGGGTTTTTGTTTGTTTGTTTTTTTGTTGTTTTTTTGAAAAGGAAATAAATTTTTATTTTGTAGTCAGCCTTACTTTAATTTTTTTAAACATCCTTTTTTTTGTTACAAGACAGCAGTCAGTTTCAAAGGTACCAAAAATTTTATAATCTAAAAAAAAAAGAAAATTTTAAAAAAATCAAAACAGAAATAAGAATTTTCCACCCGTGGCCCCCGACCCGGAAAGTGAGTGAATGAGATCAGTTCGTGGTCAGGCCCCGGGAGGGGGGGCATTTCCAAAATCGTAAAGGGTTATTTCGAGGGGGAAATTTATGACAGATCGACCAGGCCAGACCAGACAATCTCGATGACAAATTAAGGTAAAAAACAAATCGTTGACTTTGAGTTTTTCCCTTTGCCCCGATTATTACTAGGGAAGGGCCCTATAGCGCCATTATGTCCAGTCATTTTTGTACCAGTCATAAAAATCAGGCCAAGTCTAACGAGCGAAATACGAAACGCGTTACGGTATTTGCTTTGAAAGTACGACGTTTTTTGTTTGTTTTGTTTTTTTGTGTGTGTTGTGTGTGTGTGTGTGTGTGTGTGTGTTTGTGTTTTTTGGTGTGTTTCGTTTTTTTTTTTATTTGCTGTTTTTTGAAAAAAAAATTTTTTTTTTGGTTTGTTTTGTTTTCAGACCAATTTTTTGATTGGGGCCGGAAAAGGTCTACTTTGTTTTTATTTTTTCTGCTTTTTAGTTTTAAAAAAAATATTTTTTGGTTTTTTTCGCTTGCATTTCAGAAAGTAGTTGATTTGGCGAGGGAAAAAGGTTTTCTTTTTTTTTAATTTTTCTGCCCTTTTTTTTTTTAAAAAAATATTTTAAGGGGGTTTTCGCTTTGCATTTAGACAATAGTTGATTTTTTGGCGAGGGAAAAAACCCACTTTTTTTTGTTTTTATTTTGCTGTCTTTTTTTTGTTTTTGTTTGCTTTGGTTTGTTTTGTATTTTAGCCGATGGTTGATTTTGGGAGGAAAAGGTTACTTTTTTTTTTTTAGTTTTTTTAAATAATTTTGTTTTTGTTTTGTCCCTATTTTAGACGATGTGATTTTGGCGAGGAAAATATCTTACTTTTTTTTTTTTTTTTTTTTTTTTTACGTAAATTTTTTTTTTTGTATTTTAGAAGAGTTTTTTTTGGCAAGAAAAGGGTTTTTCTATTTTCATTTTGTGTATTTTTAAAAAAAAATTTTTTGGTTTGTTTTGTTTTGTATTTCAGACCAATAGTTAATTTTGGGTGGAAAAATCTACTGTTTTTTTTTGCTTCCTTTTTAAAAAAAAAAAGTTTTGTTTTGTTTTTTATTTTAGACCAGATAGTTTTTTTGCGAAAAAAGGTCTGCTTTTCGTCTTGTCTGGTTGATTTAAATACGGTTCGATTTTATTTTCGGCTTTTTTTTAATCCCCAAGGTGGTGGGTGGTCTTCACGGAGGGTGCCTGGTCGAGAAGCGTGTGTGTGAAGTGTTTGGGCCACTCGTGGCCTACGCGTCTTCTGTCATCTGTCTGTCTGTCGCTGTGTATCATCAATCTTTTTCTTTCTGTACCCTTATCTTATCTATCTATCGTTGTATTTTGTCTATTACTATTTTCTATCTATCTGTCTGCCCCATCTATTCTATTATAATCTTTTCTATCTTCATCTTTTATCTATCCATCTTTCTCTGTTATTATCCATCTACCTTTGTGTCTATTATCCATCCATCCATTTACCCATCTTGTCTCTGTCTTCTTCTATCATTATCAAGTCTCTTTTTCTCTTTCTCCTTTTAACCATCACCTATCCCTCTTTTCCCGTCTCTGTCTCTTGTCCCCGTATGTTGGGATGTATGACGATATAATATAAATTATATATATAAATATCTATAACTAATATAACATAAAAAAATGTAAATTTCACATTACAGTATATTTATATATATATATTTCAACACACACCACACACACACCAACACCCAAAAAATATATATATATATTATTATATTATAAATTTAAATATTTTATTGTGTTGTGTGATGTGTGTGGTGTGTGTGTGTGTGTGGTGTGTGTGGTGTGTGTGTGTGTGTGTGTGTGTGTGTGTCATAGAGAAACATAGCAAACATAAACGGTTTTTCTTCAAGCCAAAATGAAACGTTATCTCCTTTCCCCCGAGTTTTTTTCTAACCAAAACACCTCCCGTTAAAACCCTTTCCTCTTTACCCTTTGCTGCCCCCTCCACTTTGGGTCTCGTTGAACCTAAT
>JAPXFY010004378.1:15000-18170 GCA_030674185.1 Monoplex corrugatus | reverse complement strand
TATATATATATATATTATGTGTGTGTGTGTGTGTGTGTGTGTGTGTGTGTGTGTGTGTGTGTTACAGAGAGAGAGAAAGACAAAAATAGACAGAGAAACAGACATATCTATAATTTGCTAGGTTTAGGCAAACCAAATTCTTTTTCACACCCACACACCCACAGAGAGAGAGAGAGAGGAGAGAGAGAGAGAGAGAGAGAGAGAGAGTGTCAGAGAGAGAGAGAGAGTGTGAGGAGAGAGAGAGAGAGAGAGAGACAGGGAGAGAGAAACATATAGACAGAGAGACAGAGAGACAGACACACATAGAGAAAGAGACAGAGAAACACTGAAATACTGAAACTGTTCATTGTCATTACCCGAAAAGGTCTTTTGACAAGGGGATAACAATTTTCCATATAGTGCGACATATAATCCACTCTTTGTATGTGTGCAAATTCTGCAAGCATAATCAAAAAAGTATCGAGCATCCATTCCTTAAACAGTCGAACATGTTAGATTATGTATAATAAACAAACATCCACTCCATCAGGTTACATAATGCAAACAAAATATCAGAACAGTGTTCCTACATTCAGGCCTATAATTTGCCTAGGTTTAGGCAAACCAAATTCTTTTTCACACCCACACACCCACAGAGAGAGAGAGATCGACAGAGAGAGAGAGAGAGTGTCAGAGAAAGAGAGAGAGAGAGTGTCAGAGAAAGAGAGAGAAAGCGTCGCAGAAAGAGAGAGAGAGAGAGGGGGGAGAGAGTGTGTCGTAGGTAGAGATAGAAAGAGATAGACAGTGTCGTCTTAGGATAAGCAGAGAGGAACAAATAGCATCACAAAGAGAGAGAGAGAGAGAGAGAGAGAAGAGAGCGTCAGGGAGAGAGAGAAAGAGATTGCAGGGGAGAGAGAAGAGAGAAGAGAGAGAAAAGTGAGAGAGAGAGAGATCGTGGAGAGAGAGAGATTGTCGGAGAGAGAGAGTGAGAGAAAGAAGAGAGAGAGAGAGAAAGCATCACAAGAGAGAGAGAGAGAGAGAGAAAGAGAGCGTCGAGGAGAGAGAAAGAGCATTGCAGAGAGAGAGAGAAGAGCATGAGAGAGACAGAAGAGAGAGAGAGAGAGGGGGGAGGCGTCGTAAAGAGAAGAGAGAGAAAGAGAGAGAGAGAGAGTCACAGAGAGAGAGAGAGAAAGAGTCGTAGAGAGAGAGAGAAAGAGTCGTGTAGAGGAGAGAGAGAGAGAGGGATAGAGAGAATGTCAAGAGAGAGAGAGAGAGAGAGAGAGAAAAGGAGAGAGAGAGAGAGAGAGAGAGAGAGAGAGAGAGAGAGAGAGAGAGAGAGAGAGAAAGCTTCGCAGAGAGAGAGAGAGAAACATTCGCAGGGAGAGAGAGATAAGAGAGACCGTCGAAGAGAGAGAGAGAGACAGAGAGAGCGTGACTGAGAGGAGAGAAAGAGAGAGAGAGAGAGAGAGAGAGAGAGAGAGAGGAGAGAGAGAGGAGAGAGAAGAGAGAGAGAGGAGAGAGAACGTCGTGAGAGAGGGGAGAGAGAGAGAGACAGAGAGAGAGAGAGAGAGCGTCGTGTAGAGAGAGAGAGAAGAGAAAGTGTCCAGAGAGAGAGAGAGATAGAGAGAGAGCGCGCGTCGTAGAGAGAGAGAGAGGAGAGAGAGGGGAGAGAGAGAGAGAGAGAGACAGAGAGCGTCGGCAGAGAGAGAGAGAGAGAGAGCATGGGGAGAGAGAGAGAGAGAAAGCTTTGCAGAGAGAGAGAGAGAGGGGAGAGAGAGGGAGAGAGAGAGAGGAGAAGCATCACAGGGGAGGAGGAGAGAGAGAGAGAAGGAAGAAGAGATGAGAGCGTCGCAGAGAGAGAGAAAGAGCATTGCAGTGAGAGAAAGAGACAGACAGCAGACAGACAGAGGGAGAGCGTCGTAAGGAGAGAGAGAGAGAGAGAGAGAGAGGAGAGAGAGAGAGAGAGAGAGAGAGAGAGCGTCTCAGAGAGACACAGAGAGAAAGCGTCGCACAGAGAGAGAGAGAGAGAGAGGAGAGAGAGAGGAGAGAGAAGAGAGAGAGAGGAGAGAGCGTCTCAGAGAGGCACAGAGAGAAAGCGTCGCACACACACACACACATACACTCAGAGAGAGAGAGAGAGGGGGGGGGAGACAGAGTGTCGTGTGAGAGAGAAAGAGAGAGAGCGTCTGGACTAGCGGTTTGTTTCATATTTCATGAAGAATAATATGTTCTTGGCTGATACATTTAAGGCCTACATGATATTTTGTAATCATATAACACCTAAGAATTCAAGTGAAACTGTTAGCTGAACCTGTCCTTTATAACGAAAAAATAAAGGTGGATAACAAAATAATCAAGAATAATAAACCAATAGAGAAAGGAAATACTGCATCAAACATTTTCTTAAAGAAAATGGCTGTTTTTTGAAAATAACGCTGATTGCCGTATTAATTATGTCACTTATAATGGATGGATATCTTCAATCAAACAATATTTAAGAACAACCAAAATTCAAATGAACAACAACACGAATAGTATTTGGAATGCGCCAAATGCAATAAGACTAATAATGAGTGTACAAAAGGGAACTAGACTTTACTATGAAAAAATTAAATTGGATGATAGCAAACCAAATTGTTGTTCAAGGTGGTCTGAGAAATTAAATATTAACATTTCGTGGGAAAAAGTGTTTCTAAAAATTCATAAATTAAATGATGTCAAATTAAAATGGATGCAAATAAGAATAGTTCATCGGATTATTGCCACCAATATAATATTAAACACAATGGGTATAGCAACAACGACAAATTGTACATGGTGTAATAATGCAAGAGACTGTATTGAACATTTTCTGTGGAACTGTTACTGTGTCCGTAATTTCTGGAATTTAACAGAAAAACTAATCAACGCAAAATGGAAAAATACCTTCAACATCAGAATCACACGAAATCTGGTGTTGTTGGGTGTTGACCAAAATGTAAAAACAGATAGAGTATTTGATCTTATAATAATGCTTAACTTGCAAAATCATTTATATATAAATGCAAGATAGACAAGTGTGTTCCAAATGTACATACTTTCCAAAGAATGCTAAACCAGAGATTCAAAATTGAACAATATAATGCCAAAATAAACTTTCGCTTGTCCTTTTTAATGCTCAGTGGAACAACTATAGATCAATGTTCCCTGTG